>JYFJ02002224.1:21429-37011 GCA_000934665.2 Catajapyx aquilonaris
CAAAAAAAAAAAAAAAAAAAAAAACGGAAAAAAGTCATAATTGTCATTTGTGCGAAAATCTGTCTCCATATTTTTAAAATCAAAACTGCTTGCTTTTTCATGTTCACACGTTTAGTGTTTATTAATTATCAGTTACAAGTACTTGAAATCGCCTGGTGAAAACACCAAAAGTGTGCAAATACCTCAATAATAAATACTGCACAAAATCACTTGCTAATATTACAATAACGGTTACTTCAAAATAGCGTTTCGAGCCAATCACGTCGCGTAGACAAGGGAACGAACCAGCGTGGGTGTGAACGCACCCTCAAGTGTTTTTTTTTTTCCAAGATGGCGCCCGGATTATTCTCGTTGGCTTTGATCTGTCAAGTCTATTTTCCTCTTCAATTATTAATTATTTGCAGTGATTGACTCTTGGATTGGAGGGAATTAATATTTCAAAGGGGTGAGTACAGCTGGAGAGCTAATGTGGGTACATGTTTTGGTGGTGTAACGAGGGCAAGAGAGCGTGAAGAAACTGAAAGTGGAGAAAATTGAGGAAGGTTTCTTTGAAAAATAAAAGTTGCAGTTTACACGAGGCTCTTGCTAGGAAAATTAGTGCAGTAATTAGCATGTGCATGTAATGATGTGTTTTTCAGGATCATGTCGTTGGCGATCAAGAGTGAGTTGGACGTAGAAGACGAGAGCATCGTGACGGAAGAGACTTGGAAGCTGGCACTGAAGGAAGAGACTCCGTCATGCTTTGATCCCGATTCGACTCTCATTCAGGACACCCTGAATGAAATTAAGGCCAAAGTGACAGAAGAGGAGATGATGGTTACTGTGCCATATGTTGCGGACAACGCGGAAGATCCGTAAGTCATTTATCATGAAGGAATCAGTAAGGTACACTAGTCACAAACACCATGAAATGTATAGCGTAAAAATACGCACAGAATTTGCTTGGTATTGACATAACGAGGCTTCATAAATATGTAATGCGGTCTCATATGTTTTCATCTATATGACTGAAATGAATGGTTTGCAATCAGACATGTTGGCATAACAGCATTAATTAATAATTATGTGTACATCTTTCAACTCAAACATAGTCCCCGTGGGCGTTGAGGCACTTGTCCCATTGTGACACAAGTCGCTGGATGCCGCGCTGGAAGAACTCCTGAGGCTGCTGGCTGAAGAACTCCCGGACAGCGGTTGTCACTTCCTCGTCCGAGTGGAAGTGGTGCCCCCGGAGTGCCTCTTTCAATGGGTCGAAGATGTGGAAGTCACAGGGTGAGAGGTCAGGACTGTAAGGAGGGTGTTCGAGGACTTCCCAGCCCATGTTGTGCAGGTGTGACTTTGTGACATTTGCAGTATCGGGCCGCGCATTGTCGTGGAGCAGAATGATTCCCCTGGACAGGCTGCCGGGGCGTTTGTTCTTGATGGCTCTGCGTAGGCGCACCAGTGTCTCATGGTACCGCTCCTTGTTTACCGCCTGGCCTTGTGGCGAGAACTCAATGAGGAGGGGTCCTTGGTCGTCAAAGAAGAACGTCAGCATGACCTTGCCAGCAGACGGCTGCGTGCGGAACTTCTTGGTTGCCGGCGAAGACTGGTGCTTCCAAGTCATGGATGCCCGCGTGGACTCCGGCTTGTAGTGGTGGCACCATGATTCATCTCCCGCAACAACACGCATGAGGAAGGAGTTGCCCTCTTGCTCGTACCGCTGCAGGTGTTGCAATGACAGGCTCATTCGCAACGTGCGTTGATCTGCGGTGAGGTTGCGTGGGACCCACTGGTTACACACCTTGTGATACTCAAGGACGTTATTAACGATCTTGTACGCCGTGCCGTGACTGATGCATGCCTGCTCAGCAATCCTGTCGATGGACAAGCGCCGATCACTTTGAACCAACCCCTCGACGCACACTAGGCTTGCATCATTGGAGGCGGTAACAGGTCGGCCTGACCGTGCCATGTCCGACGTGCCTTGTCGACCACTGCGGAAATCGCGTACCCAGGCCTTCACTGTCGAGTACGCTACGCAAGTGTCTCCATACACAGCCCTCATGCGTGTATGAATCTCCTTTGGTCCCGCTCCCTCTGCACACAGGAACTGAATTACTGCCCGTTCGTCCGCCTTGGACGCACCTGATATGGTGAACGACATATTTGGACTGTGTACCGCAGCTATTACGCAGCACACCGAGTCCACTCTTGGCCAGGTTGGCGACTGCGAATGTACCTCACAGCCAACCACAGCAGCACCTGTCTCCGTGTCACCTGCCGGCCTCCCGCGGCCAGGACGGGAACTTATTGACCTAACCTAATACAACGCAAGCATTTTAATATTTAATAGAAGCAGCATGACAGTAATGTATACCTTATGGGAGGCTTCGTGGGAACTGCCTAAAGGATCCTGTGCAAAATGAGTGGCACTTGCCACAGCGACCAGTTCCTCTTCCTCCACCGGCTCCACTTTGACATCCTCTTCTTCGTCGAGGCTGGTGAGGCCCTCGTAGAACTCTGTGGACGAGTGCTCCTCCTTCACTCTCAGCTTCCACTCCTCCTCCGTGGTGATGCTCCCTTCATCTTCCTCCTCTTCCTTTTTGATTTCCAACGACATGCCCCTGGAATATAAACACAGTATGACTATGACATCTAGGAACACATCAATATTGTTTGTGTACTACTAGTGAACACTTGATATGTTAACACTGGTGGCCTCCTCCTTCCGACCCACCTGCTCATCCTTCCCGCTGTTTCTGTTGTGCCCGATCCTTCCCCAAATCGACGGAAAAGCGATAAGGAAACTCAAAGAGGAGCTGAAGATGTCTTCTAAAGAGACGCCATCTTGGATTATGTGGGGGTGCATTCCCACCGCCGCGCCAAACAACGGACAGGAAACGGCTTTAAACGCTACTTGAGGGAACACCGATAACAAGTCACTGCTACTATCACAGTATGACTGTTTACGTTGCCAATGAGTCTCACGCAGTACTTATTGTCATTTGCGCATGTCGTTTATTCTGCATATTATACAGAGCATTACATGGATATGAAGCAATTACAAAATTATTAACTTAACAAGGGTTTACAATG
This sequence comes from Catajapyx aquilonaris, assembly GCA_000934665.2. Classification (NCBI taxonomy): domain Eukaryota; kingdom Metazoa; phylum Arthropoda; class Diplura; order Dicellurata; family Japygidae; genus Catajapyx; species Catajapyx aquilonaris. The sequence continues at coordinate 24,508 of JYFJ02002224.1, forward strand.
ACTTTTGAAGGGGGTCTGGGGATTCAGAGTTAGACCACTCGTCATAATACGGCATGTCTCTACGCAAACTTGATGGAAGGACACACTTTTCCTTTTAAGCCTAACAATCATGTGGCTTTTCTGGGATGCGAGCAATCATGTCTTTTTAAAGCCATAGAGCGACTAAACGTTTTCCCACAAATATCACAACAGTAAGGTTTCTCTACCATGTGAATTCTGACATGTGCGGAGAGAGCAGATGAACCACTGAATGATGCCTTGCAAAACTGGCAGGCCAACTGTGTGTGCTTGAGCATGTGTTTTTCCACACCTGATTCAGCATGAAACTTTTTACTGCAAACCTGGCACCCATATGGCTTTTCTGGTGTGTGAGCAATCATATGGTGTTCAAAATCAGTTGAGCCACTGAACTCTTTCCCACAAATATCAGAACCATCAGCAGGTTTCTCTTTCGTGTAAATTCTGATATGTGCAGACAGAGCAGATGAACTTCTGAAGATTGCCTTGCAAACCGGACATTGAAATGGCCTCTCTTTAGGGTGGGTTTTCATATGGATTTTCCAAGCTTTTTGATAAACAAATGATTCCTTACAAATCTGACAGCTAAATGGTCTCTCACCTGTGTGCGACCGCATGTGTAATTTCAAAGGAGAAGGATACGCAAACTTTTTCTCACAAACATGACAATTATATGACTTTCGGGTGAGAGCTTTCACATGTATTTTAAAATGTCTTTTAAAATCAGTTGAGAGACTAAACTCTTTCCCACAAACATCACATGAATAAGGTGTCACTCCCAAGTGAATTCTGAGATGTGTGGTCAGATAAGAAGCATCATCAAATGTGACCTTACAAATACCACAACCAAATGGTCTCTCACCAGTGTGGATTTTCATGTGTGTTTTAAGATCAAATAGATCATTACACTTCTTATTGCAGATATGGCAATCATATGTCTTCCCTCCTGTGTTCAACACAAATTGTCTCTTTAACTCCTTCCTCTTCTTCAAATCTTCTTCGTCAGTCTGTTGTTGTTCCTGCAATAAGCAAAAATATACTGTTGGTACACTTTGCCATCATTACAGGTCAAGCAGTTGATTTTTTTTCCAGAGACAGGTTCTTCCGATGTGTGCAGGAATGAAATATGGTGTCGAATTTTCCTCAATCCAAGGTGGCCAAACTAGGAAGGTGCATTGTTTACAATTATTATGCATATTCAGTCTTTGATCTGATAGTGGCCAAACAGTTACAGTTATCAAAAATTGATAATGTACTTTATGATGGGAAATATAATTATCTTCAAGTTCCCTTCCAAACCGTTTTTCATGAAATGAAAGGTTAAAAGTATTTTTGCCGCCATATTTGAAAGAATACCACCGTAAGATGTGTGAGAGAGAAAATGGCTACAAATTGATTTGTTAAATTTTCTGATCATGCTTAACAACTTCCCACAAACAGATCAAAATGAACATGAAATATGAGGCAAACTTATTTTTTGAACAAATCTTCCCAAGCTATTAAACCCGAGATAATAATTATTGATCGAGGATTGACATTTTCCTGCTGACAAGATGGTGGTGGAATGCATGTTCGCATGTATGGTTGAGCTATTTGTGTACAAATTTCCCAAACGGCTAGGACACCATTATTGGCAGAGGGAGGGAAACCATACAATAGCCCTATAGCTAAAATTGTATTCAGGAATAATAAATCACAATGTTAGTGTCCAATGTCCATGCAGCATGCACCATGCAATATGACAGTGAAATACCTCACGGAAGACTTCATGGGAAATGCCAAAGGTATCCGGTGCAAACCGAAGAAGCCCTTCCACGCTGTCCGTGTCATCCTCCACTGGCTCTTGCTCATGTAAGTCTCTGACAGTCATCTTCTAAGGAATACATGCATCACAAAAATCACGAAATTGATTGCATAGATCTATAAGGAATACTGATTTACTGGAAATTCTTGCTTATGCCTAGCCTTGAGAGTAATGTTTGTATCATGGCAGAATTTCCTAGATGCAGCCAGTGACGTACCTCATGGACGGCTTCATGGGAAATGTCTAAAGGATCCTGTTCAAAATAAGACACATCTGCCACAGCGACCAGATCCTCTTCCTCCACTGGCTCCACTTTGACATCCTCTTCTTTGACGGTGGTAAGGCCCTCGTAGAAGGACGCAGAGGGCTCCTCCTCCTTCACTCTCAGCCTCCACTCCTCTTCCGTGGTGATGCTACTTCCATCATCATCTTCCTCTTCTTCTTTGATTTCCAATGACATGATCCTCCTAAATAAATCCCAGTCAGGTTACACAGTGTGACTATAGAAGCGAAGCACGGCCTGTCTCCATGGTTTGATTGCCATGGACACACAGACTATCCAGTTGCCCCACACCCTTTGGCCTCCTCCTCCTTCCAACCCACCTGTCCCCACTGCTCATCCTTCCTGTGCCCTTTTCCCTTCCTCAGAACAAGGCGAAAGAGAAGGAAACAAGACGAGATGTCTCTTCATCAAGAGACGCCATCTTGGATTAGGAAAAAAAAAGAAAAAAAAGAAAAAGGGTGCATTCCCACCGCCGAACTATGGACGGGGACGGGATTAAACGCTATTGAGGAAAGAAAACCAAAATTCACAAATCACTTGCCAATAGCGGTTAATTCAAAATGTCAGAAAATGTGATTGTATTCATTTCATTAACAATGAATTATGTGAACATTGAACGCACACAGCGTAATGATATTGTCAAGGAATGTAATGCATTACTTGGCATTTGAAAAATAATAAAAATGAAATGGTTTTGCAACTGATTTCATGAGTTATTGATCCACATCAATGTTGGAAATTAATTGTGTCATCAGGCCATAATTATGTCCGCATTGTCTATATAAAAAAATCGTAATTGTTTTCTTCTCTTACACAACATTACAACCATGTACAATAAAGTTATCGAAACAGGGTTCAATTTATTCTCAGACATCAGACCTTTCGGACCATGTAGAGTAGCAGTTGGAGCCAACATGTCGCATTTAGCTTAGAAAAACCTGTGGCCATCCACGCCCTTAGGTCAAAGGTCACAAGTTTTGACCTCCCGAAATGGACCCTTTTTTCTCATCATGTGTACTAGAACATATAATTATCGAAAAAAATGTCGTTTAATCTGCATAATTATACAGAGAGATACAGATAAGAAGCAACTACAAAATTATTACCATTACAAGGGTTTACAATTACTTTTGAAGGGGGTCTGGGGGATTCAGAGTTAGACCACTCGTCATAATGCACCACAGAGTGCTAGACCATGGGAGCTCAAATGACAGGAGATGAAATCATGGGAGCCTACTGCTTCTCTCCTCTGGGCTTGGGCATGTCTCTACTCAAACTTGATGGAACAATACACTTTTCCTTTCAAGCCTAGCAATAATCATGTGGCTTTTCTCGGATGCGAGCAATCATGTCTTTTTAAAGCCATCGAGCGACTAAATGTTTTCCCACAAATATCACAACAGTAGGGTGTCTCTACCATGTGAATTCTGACATGTGCGGAGAGAGCAGATGAACCACAGAATGCCGCCTTGCAAAACTGGCAGGAAATCTTGTGCTTCCAGCGCATGTGTCTTTCCAAACCTGAATTACAAGTAAACATTTTCATGCAAATATGGCACTCATCCAGCTTTTCTCGGGTGTGAGCAATCATATTGTGTTCAATATCAGTTGAGCCACTAAACTCTTTCCCATGAATATCAGAACCATCAGGTTTCTCTTTCGTGTAAATTTTGACATGTTTAGACAGGCGAGATGCAGTTCTGAAGATTGCCTTGCAAACTGGACATTTAAATGGTCTCTCTTTAAGGTGGGTTTTCATATGGACTTTCAAAGCTTTTTGATAAACAAATGATTCCTTACAAACCTGACAGCTAAATGGTCTCTCACCTGTGTGCAACCGCATGTGTGTTTTCATATTATAAGGTGATGAAAACTTTCTCTCACAAACATGACATTTATATGGCTTTTTTTCCGCATGTATTTTACAATGTCTTTCAAAATCAGTTGAGAGACTAAACTCTTTCCCACAAATATCACAAGAATAAGGTGTCACTCTCGAGTGAATTCTGAGATGTGCGGTCAGAAGAGAAGCATCATCAAATGTTACGTTACAAATACCACAACCGAATGGTCTCTCACCAGTGTGGATTTTCATGTGTGTTTTAAGATCAGATGGATCATTACACTTCTTATTGCAGACATGGCAATCATATGTCTTCCCGCCTGTGTGAGACGCAAATTGTCTTTTTAACTCCTTCTTCTTCTTCAAATCATCTTCAGTCAGGTCTTCATCAGTCTGCTGTTGTTCCTGTAATACGCAAAAATATACTGTTGGTACACTTTCCTATAATTACAAGTCAAGCAGTATATATTTTTTCAGGGACAGATTCTTCCGATGTGTGCAGTAAAGAAATATGGTTCTCTAATTTTCCTCATACAAGGTGGCCAAACTAGGCAGGTCCATTGCTTACAAATATTATGCACAGTTAGTCTTTGATCTGATAGTCACTAAACAGTTACAGTTATCAAAATATTAATAATGTAATTTTTGATGGCAAATTTATAAGTTCCATTCAAAACAGTTTTAGTAATGGCTCCTGCTCAAATGAGGCCCCCTTCCAAGGAACGAATGCATCAGGCATATTATTGACTAACCGGACTGATTACACTGTACTCCAGATTATCCATGCTAATTGAAGCACAAGCGTGCCTGGAAAACCAGAAAAAAATTAAATGAAAATGGCCCTAGACACCATAAAAAAAGGGCTATTCAGAGATTATTAATGAACTACTGTGCATACTGGACGCTGCTTTAAAAAGTTTAATCAAAATAATATATAACTTAAATTAGATTTTAAATATGGTGTCTAAAAAAAGCATGTTTATAGGTTCACCTAACATTCTTTCATACTTTATTTTTTGGAGTGATGCATGTATCATAATTATGCAACATGGATAATCGTGAGTACAGTGTACTTCTTTCTTACTTATGCCTACCCATGAAAGTAACTCACGCATCATGTCAGAATGGAACAGTGTCGTACCTCATGCAAGACGCCATGGGAAATGTCTAACGGATCCTGTTCAAAATGAGTGGCACTTTCCACAGCAACCAGTTCCTCTTCCTCCACTGGCTCCACTTTGACGACATCCTCTTCTTCGTTGACGCCGGTAAGGCCTTCGTCATAGAACTGCGTAGACAAGGGCTCCACCGCCACCTTCCACTCCTCCTCCGTGGTGATGCTCCTTTCATCATCTTCTGCCTCCTCTACTTCTTTTTTGATTGCCAATGACATGCTCCTGGAAAATAATTCCCAAAGTGGTCACACAATATGGTATCTAGGAACGCATTAAATTTGTTGTGTACTATGTGTAGTACTAGTGAACACTTGACATGTTAACACTGGTGGCCTCCTCCTCCTTCTGCCCCTCCTTCCGACCCACCTGCTCATCCTTCCCACTGTTGTTGTGGCTGCTGATTCTTCCTCAAATTGACGGAAAAGGGAAGGAAACTCAAGAGTTGATGTCTTCTAAAGAGACGCCATCTTGGATCACGTCCCTTGGGGTGCATTCCCACCACCGCTCCGAACAATGGACAAGAAAGTGCTTAAACGCTATTTAAGGGAACACCGATAACAAGTAACCGCTACTTTCACAGCATAATTATTATTTTATTAATGTATTTAGATCTGACATGGCAGGATACATCTCCAATGAAAATGGTGCAGGCAATGGTGGTGAGTATTGCAGGCTGACGATGTGCAAAGAGTCATTACTGGTCCTTTTTATCTGGGTCTGATCTTCATGGCTGCTCTTCTCAGAGAGTAACTCCATCCCTTCCAATGGTCCCAGTAGACACCTTGTTGAAATGGTGCGTCATGCTCTCCCTTGAGATAAAGTCCGTTCAGATTGGAATAGTGGCATCCAAAGTACCACCAGCCACCCTTGAACTCCTCTGCGCAGTTCAATCCAGTCGAAAGATCGCTGTCCCGGTCTTTTGTGGAGAAGGCCCGTCCATTGTGTTCGGCAAGAGAGTCCCCCGGGTCTCCTCCCGGTCCCTTCTCGTATCCCTCCACAGTGAGGTTGTACTTCTTCTCTTCATCTTGGACTCTAAAAGTGTGGTACAAGGCAACCCTCTCCTCCCCCTCCCAATCCTCCAGTTCCACCCGCAGCAGCATCGGAGTTGAAGGGTCACTGGTCAGTCCGTGGATGTTGTCCAGACCTATATAGGGTGAAAGTTTATACTATTAGAAGATTTTGACAATAAAAAAAGTTAACCCAAACTTAAAAATTCTATGTTGATCCTTTTAAACCATTAAGGGCAGATATGGATATCTGGTGAATAACCTCACATCACCACTTTGAGTTCTGGTTCGTTGGGCCTGCCAATACATTCGTCTCCTGTGATGGTGACAATAAGTGATAAGAGTGCAACTCACCCAGCCAGAACTCCCCTTCCAGATCACCAAACCCTCTCTTGTAGTCTGACCATCCACGGTTGAAGTCCACGTGAGGCTCGATGTCGTCTCTTCTTTGAATGACCGTCCACCCTCCTCCATCCGACACCATATCACAGTACACCTGAGGACATGACGACGTTAGTTAGGCCTACGTAAATTCTAATAATTCCACTCAACGTATATAGCACTCAATCATTCAGAGTAGTGACAGCGACATTATTTTTCCAGCGAGTCTCACCTCGACTTGTTTTCCAGATATGTTCACGGAATAAACTCCAGATGTACTGTGCCCTCGTTGCAGAAGGTCATGGCAACTATCTGCAGTAATTTCAGGGGGTGTAGGGTCTGAAAGAGAGTCTGAATCAGTCCTCAATCAATCGTCACAAAACCGGAAATATTTCTGTTTATCAAACGTCTGCTGGAGCACCTCCATTAACATCTTTTCCCACTCTTTTAAAAGCATCCCTTACAAGCATTTTGCTCGGTTATTGGCCACAGTTCCATTATCGCCGTGCCTATTTTCTGTATTTCTGTAGCTGCTGTATTGGTAAAAGACACAATTTCCCAACAGCTTTCCTTGCAAGGGTGTGAGTGTAACTACTATACTTTATAATAGCAAAAAATGTAAGTACAAAAATCCTATTAATATTTTCAACCAACGCACACAATACGTCGCATAAGCAATGATCTATTTTCTTACCAGATGCGGTGGGGCTGACATCAGTTGCGTTGTTCACAATATCCGTCACCGATGAGGTTGTTGTGTCCACTGCATGGCTGGAATCAATTGCAAGTATTTTGACATGTACTTAGGGGTCAACATTCAATTAAGCCACTGTTTTCCCGAACACACACAGCTTCATAATGTAACATGTTGGGAAAGGATGATGGACTGTGATAGCAGCACAATATAATTATAATTTATACTATTCTACACTGTCTTAACTATTGGTCGCAATAAAAGCAGTTGGGTTGACACGGGGTTGATGCCTTACCTCAATTTCACTTCTAATGATATTCTTTCTTTTAAGAATGCCAGCACTTCTTCTTTTAATGATTGCATTTCCTGTTTTGACGATTTCATTCCCTCTTCTAATGCTTCTTTTAGGGATGCCACTTCCCCCTTGATGTCTCCCACTTCTCGTGCTGCGGAATTTAAAAAGTAAGCGCATATTTAACGAACTTTAACGAGACTTGATAAATATCCATCGGTCCCTTATTTATTACCTGATCGACCAAATCCATCCTCCATTACTCTGATCATTGTTTCCATGGCCAGTTCCAGTCGATCTATCTGACATGTTTCCTTTGGATGGGTAGCACCGGTAGTATTTTCTGCTGCATCATTAGTCAGGGCCAGGGAATGATTGGCCCCTGACAGGAACAGAAGGGTGGTCACCAAATAGAGACCAAAACTGCTGGTGTGGGCCATCGTCTCTGAGGATGCTGCACTCGACTGAATCAGGACGACTCCTTTCTCCTTCAATCCCTTGGGGCGCACTGAATTAGTAGTGACATTAATTTTTGTGACCGAAGATAAAATATTTATGGTCAGAGGGCGATGCCTCATTATCAGCAGAGATGTCAGTGGGTTTATCGATATTATATCCCACTCCTTTTATCCTCAAATGGAACGTAAATCACATGTGTTATGGTTAGGAAATATCATGATCTGTGAACTTCCCTTGCCCACATTATGAGCATTGGTGTTGGTTGTCTGGAAGGGTCATGGGTCGCATGAGGGGGCCATTCCACTTTATATCTAGATAAGCCGTGGATGTTTACTTGATGACCTTCACCAAAGTCGGGAGTTGTAAGCGGCAGTGATTCCTCTTTGATTTGATAAGGAGGGAAGTGGTAATGGCTTGGTGTAACTTTAATTCTTGGCGATTATGGCACAGTTCATCATTCATTATATCCGTCCAGTTTATTGGCATTTACCAGATATTTGCATTGAATAAAAACACTGGAAAAGGCAGCGAAATGCCAGATACTCGGAATGACAACTGGCAAATAACCCAACAGACTCTTTGGGAATAGGTTGATATAATTATTACACGCAAGGAGCATAATTATATTCAAGGTATAAATACCAGAAAATTCATGTGTGGGATAATGGCCAACAAAAGTGCAATTTTCCAGGAGAGCTAATATTGATGTTTGCACTCTCTTCAAAATCAAAGGGAAAGCTGGTTTTGCTCTAGTCCGTGTTGCCGTCTCGAGCATGATACCTGAACTTGGAGTACGTATATGCAAATAATTAAGCATATTCCTTGAAACAAAATGGACCCTTTTTTCATCATGTGTACTATAGAACATATAGGTCACACGCTCATCAGATGATGCCATCTGAGCGAGAACATGATTCGCGAAAAAATGCGAATCATTCGACCTGTAACACTCCAATTTAGGCTCTATAATATGATCTATGTATGGAATGAAAATGTGATGCAGTTGAAAATATAGTGATTTTTATTGAAACCAGCAAAAAAATAATAGTACGGTTATGCAGGCATAATAATTATTATATGAAGACTTCCCATTTTGCTGTCACTGAAACTGTATCATTCCATTTCTGGAATTGCCAACACTGGTTAGGTCTAGGGCGACAACTGGGGCGAAGGTGTGACAGGTATTTGCGTCAGTGAAAAGTCTGGTTTTTGTGCCTGCAGTACCGGAACAGAAGACAAATCTAAGAATATTACATAGTGATAACATAACTGTACAGTGCGGGATAATTAGAGTTATCAGGATACCAGAGGACAGTAATACAGTATATGAGATTCTACAATGCCTAATCAATGATTACCAACCAACAGACACGAAATTGGCCCGTGACGTAGCTCCAGTGACATAGGATTCAAGTTCAACCCTTTAAAAAACAGAGAAACACAATCACAATAGTAGGCCTAGTGTTAGATGATGATGCCCCAATTTGAGAGTAATGTGGTAAGTTTGTGTGATCAGTCACATTGGCATTGAATTGAATTAATTAGATTGGCATTACTTAAAAAGAAACTACGATATACCCCACTAATATGCATACCTTATAATTATGGAAAAGGTGCAGGGAAGGGTGGTGAGTGTGACAAGTGCAAAGAGTCATTACTAGTCGTTTAACTGGACCTGATCTTCATGGCTGCTCTTCTCAGAGAGTACTTTCCGCCCTTCCAGTGTTCCCAGTAGACACCTTGTTCGGATTGGCCGTGCTCTCCCTTGAGATAAACTCCGTTCAGATTGGAATAGAGGCAATATGTGTACTCCGATCCACTCCTGTACCACCAGCCACCCTCGAAATGCTCTGCGCAGTTCTCTGCAGTGTTACCATCGTTGTCCCTGTCTTTTGTGGAGAAGGCCATGCCATTGTGATAGGCAAGAGAGTCCCCCGGGTCTCCTCCTCCCGGTCCCTTCTCGTACCCTCCCACACTGAGCTTGTACTTGTCCCCTTCTCCTCCGACCAGAAAAGTGCTGTACAAGGCGACCCTCTCCTCCCCCTCCCAATCCTCCAGGTCCACCCGGAGTCTCATTGGAGTGGAAGTGGTCAGTCTGTGGATGCTGTCGAGACCTATATAGAGTGAAAGTTTATCAATATTATCATATTAGAATATTTTTAAAATTAAAAAGGGTTAACCCAAATTTAAAAATTCTATCTGTTATAGCAGCTCAGACCTTTTCCTTGACACAAAAAAAATGTAGGTAGTAATTTTCAATTTAAGAAAGAAAAGATATTATACTTGAAGGCGCCAAATACGTATACGTATCATATCGATCCTGTTGGAAGCAAAATTGGAAACAAGTTCAAACCGAGCCTTTTAAAACTAATTCGACCCCGCTCGTATATGTGAAATGGCAAAATGGAACTCATATGTCTTTAGACAAAATCAGTTGCAGCACGAAATGGTTTAATACTGATAAGTATGTCGTGTAGGCCTAATATAAAAGATGAGAAATTAATAATAACGGTCATCAGCCCTGAACTACTCCTTGAAGAGGAGCAACGATCACCAGTCAGCGATGTCAGTATATAGTGTTTTTGCGAAGGTACGTTTCCTCCGTAAAGTGTCAGTGAGGCAGATAACAGTCCAGTGGTGTGTAACCTTTGACCCTATGCCCCACCAGGTTCAACAGGAACTATAGGCACTACACCATCATGCTGTGTAATCGTGGCGGAATAATTTGTTTCAAAGGTTTGCATGTTGACCCTTTCAGACCATTATAGTGCAGATATCTGGTGAATAACCGCACGTCACCACTTTGAGTTGTGGTTCGTTAGGCCTGCCAATCCATTCGTCTGCTGCGACGGTGACAATAAGTGATAAGAGTGCAACTCACCCAGCCAGAACTCCCCTTCCAGATCACCAAACCCTCTCTTGTAATCTGCCCAATCTCGTTCGAAGTCCACGTGAGGCTCGATGTCGTCTCTTCTTTGAATAACCGTCCACTCTCCTCCATCCGACTCCATATCACAGTACACCTGAGGACATGACAGCATTAGTTAGGCCTACGTAAATTCTAATAATTCCACTCAACGTATATAGCATTCAATCATTCAGAGTAGTGACAGCGACATTATTTTTCCAGCGAGTCTCACCTCGACTTGTTTTCCAGAGATGTTCACGGAATAAACTCCAGATGTACTGTGGCCTCGTTGCAGAAGGTCATGGCAACTATCTCCAGTAATTTCAGGGGGTGTCGGGTCTGAAACAGAGTCTGAATCAGTCCTCAATCAATCGAGACGAAACCGGAAATCTTTCTGTTTTTTAAAAGTCTGCTATAGCACCTCCATTAACATCTTTTCCCACTCTTTTAAAAGCATACCTTTCAACCAATTTGCTCGGTTATAGGCCACAGTTCCATTATCGCTCTGCCTATTTTCTGTATGTCTGTAACTGCTGTATTGGTAAAAGACACAATTTCCTAACAGCTTTCCTTGCAAGGGTGTGAGTGTATAACTACTATACTTTATAATAGCAAATATAAGTACAAAAATCCTATTAATAATTACAGCCAACGCACAGAATACGTCGCATAAGCAATGATCTATTTTCTTACCAGATTCAGTCGGGCAGACAGTTGCGTTGTTCATAATGTCCGTAACCGATGAGGTGATTGTGTCCACTGCATGGCTGGAATGAATTGCAAGTATTTTGAAGAAATAATTAATTAGACACGTACTTAGGGGTCAACATTCAATTAAGCCACTGTTTTCCCGAACACACACAGCTTCATAATCTAACATGTTGGGAAAGGATGATCGACTGTGATAGCAGCACAATATATTTTATTCTTCTACACTAGCTGTCTTAACTATACTGGTGGCAATAAAAGCAGTTGGGTTGACAAGGGGTTGCTCACAGGTTGCTCACTTATTAGGCCTACCTCAATTTCTCTTCTAATGATTGCATTCCCTCTTCTTTTAAGAATGCCAGCACTTCTTCTTTCAATGATTGCATTTCCTGTTTTGACGATTTCATTCCCTCTTCTAAGGCTTCTTTTAGGGATGCCACTTCCCCCTTGATGTCTCCCACTTCTCGTGCTGCGGAATTTAAAAAGTAAGCGCATATTTAACGAACTTTAACGAGACTTGATAAATATCCATCGGTCCCTTATTATTACCTGATCGAGCAAATCCATCCTCCACAGCTCTCATCACAGATTGGATGGCCACTTCCAGTCTGTCTATCTGACTGGGTTCCTTTGTGTGGACAGCACGGGGAATGTTTTCGGCGGCATCATTAGCCAGGGCCAGGGAATGATTGGCCCCTGACAGGAACAACAGAAGGGTGGCCAACAAATAGAGACCGAAACTGCTGATGTTGGCCATCATCTCGGAGGATGCTGCACTCGACTGGATCAGACGACTCCTTTCTCCTCAATCCCTTATTATTGGGGCGTACTGAATAAATAGTGACATTTGTGACCGAAGATAAAATATTTGTGGGGCAAAGGGCCCCATTATCAGCAGAGATGTCAGTGGGTTTATCCCACTCCTTCCCCCC
>JYFJ02002224.1:37017-60836 GCA_000934665.2 Catajapyx aquilonaris
CCCGCTTCTTCCCCCCCCCCCCCTCAAACGGAACGTTGATCACGTGTGTTATGGTTAGGAAATATCATGATCTGTGAACTTCCCTTGCTTATGCGCATTGGCTGGCGTGGTTGTCTGGATGGGTCATGGTCATGGGTCCATATGATGGGGCCATTCACTATATATACAGGGTGTATCAGAGTCACGGGTCAAGCGCGCGCGAGGGGCGCAATGTGATGCCGGATGATACTGATTTGCTTCAAATTGTATCAACTTATAGCAGATAAAAACTTGCAGACAAAAAGTGGAGCAGAATGGGAATTAACTTGGTAATATTAGACCACTTCACTCCAGCAACCAAAAAGAGCAGCAACAATCAAAGCAAGATCTTCCAACATACTGGTGGCAGATAGAGGGTTCACTTTTTCCTCATTTGGGACTGCCAGGGATGTGCACTGATCAAAAAAAAAATAAGAAATAATTGCCGAAAATCCCTGGCCATTATTTTTAAGTAGCTGTTATTGCAGAGAATAGCTCTTTAATCCAATCACGTCATGTAGACGAGGGAACGAACCAGAGTGGGCCGTGAACTAAAGTGCGAACGCACCCCCAAATGCTTTCCAAGATGGCTGCCATATTCCCTCGTTATTATTTTCTGACCTGTCAAAGTCTTTTTTCCTGCTCATTATTATTTCCAGGGAATTATTTTTGAGTTTTGAGCTGGAAGAAATAAAGTACAAAGGGTGAGTACAGCTGGAGGTAATGTGGGTACTGGTTTTGGTGGTGTAACGAGGGGAGAGAGTGTGAAGAAACGTGTGGAAATTGAGGAAAATTGGTTTCTTTGAAAATTAAAAAAAAAAGTGCAATTTTGCACGTGGCTCTTGCGAGAAAAATTAGTGCAGCAATTAGCATGTGCATTATACTAATTGATGTGTTCGTCAGGATCATGTCGTTGGCGATCAAGAGTGAGTTGGACGTAGAAGATGAGAGCATCGTGACGGAAGAGACTTGGAAGCTGGCACTGAAGGAAGAGACTCCTTCATGCTTTGATCCCGATTCGACTCTCATTCAAGATGCTCTGAATGAAATTAAGGCTGAAGAAAAGGAAGACGAGATGATGGTTACCGTGCCAGATGTTGCGGACAATGCGGAAGATCCCTTAGCCATTAATCATGAAGGAATCAGTAACGGCGCAGTAACGGGAGATACGAAGGGGAAGAGGAAATTTAACTGCCAATTTTGCAATAGGGAATTTGACAATTTGCGTAATATGAAACAACATGTAAGGATTCATACTGGAGAGACGCCGTTTAAGTGTCCGGTTTGTGATAGAAAGTTTCGGTATAGAACTACTTTGTCGCGACACAAACTGACACACCCTGGAGAAACTACTTCTGAAATTTGTCAGGATAGGTTGATTGACTGTTGCGGTTTATCAGAATGCAAGGAGCTGGCTATAATGTGTGAGGAATTAAAATGCGAGGTTTGCAAGAGGAGGTTTCGTTGTCTTTCCCAACTGAAATCTCACAAGAGAAAACATGCTGGGGCGAAATCATTCAATTGCTCTGTATGCAATAATAAATATTCCCGCTCATATGGGCTGGCCCTACACTTACGGACTCACACTGGCGAAAAGCCATATAGTTGCCAACTTTGCAACAAAAAATTCACCAACTTATCTAATATGAAGAAACACATACAGACACATACAGGTGAGAAGCCATATTCATGCCAGATTTGCCTGAAACGGTTTGCCTCAAAGACGGATCTACAGAGGCACCTCCGAATGCACCGGAGTCAGAAGAGTTCTAGTCACCAACAGGACGCAATTTAGCTCCAAACGACACACAACACACGGAAGAAAAACCATTTAAACTGCATGCAAATCCTGCACATGAAAATGATGGTGTTGGGTTTGAAAATGTGACCTAATATTTCTTAGATGAAAAGATTCTGGTAGGGGTTTCCCTAAAAATTAATGTAAGTTTTGCCCTGCTTTATACCCCATTTGTACCCATTTTGTTACAATTTGTGCGTTTAGAGCATCAATAATTTTTGTTAACCCGAGCAACTTGTGATTGGAAAGAGTAATCTTGATTGGTCCGGAAGACGGTTGTTGTCCAACGGGCCAGAAGTGCTGCACCCAAATCTGCTTCAATGGGATCAGATGCCTGGGCACCGTGCTGGCTGCCGACCTGTTGACCAAATAAAAAATCTGCTCTCGAAACTGACAGGCCAACGCAAATTAGTGTAATGAAATGCTATACGTGAGATAATTTATTGAAATGTGTGCTTTGATGTATTCTTTTTGCTCTGATCATTATGGAATTGAAATATGTATATTTGTGTGAGAGATAATCATTAAACAAAGAGTTCACTCTTGTGTATGGACACAGCCTATGACACTTCCATCACCATTTTGGTTGCGACTTGCATTAAAATTAAAATTGAGTATAACTGTGGAACAGGTATGCTTATTTTTTTCATGTTAGTGTTGTAGGTACTGTACCAAAAATTGTAATCTGTACTCGAAAGCATATGAACAGGACATAAAAAGTAGGAAAATTATTACCTATTTGAAAAACATATTTCAAAAATTTAATTGCTATTTTTGAAAAAAAATGTAACAGGTCTTGCAGTAGCGGTTACTTCAGAATAGCGCTTTAACCCAACACATGTAGACAATGGGGAACGAACCAAGCGCGGTGTGAACGCGCCCAGATTGTTTTTTCCAAGATGGCCGCCAGATTTATTCGTTATTTTTTTTTTTGATCTGTTGAGTCTTATTTCCTGCTCATTATTTGTAGGGTAATTACTTTTTGGGTTGCAGGAAGGAAGTTACAAAGGGTGAGTACAGCTGGAGATAATGTGGCTACATATTTTGGTGGTGTAAGGAGGGAGAGAAACTCAAGGAAAATTGATAAGAAAAAGGTTTCTTTGAAAATAAAAAATTGAATATTTGCACGAGTGTCTTGCTTAAAAAGAATTAAGTGAGGTACTAGCAATTAGCATGTAACATGACCTGTGTGTAGTAACTGGTGCACTTTTCAGGATCATGTCGTTGGCAATCAAGAGTGAGATGGACTCGGGAGATGAGGGCATCGAGACAGAAGAGACATGGAAGCTGGCACTGAAGGAAGAGACTCCGTCATGCTTTGATCCCGATTCGACTCTCATTGAAGACGCCCTGAATGAAATTAAAGCCGAAGCGACAGAAGACGAGATGATGGTTACCATGTCAGATGTTGCGGACAATGCGGATGATCCCTTAGCCGCTACTCATGAAGGAATCAGTAAGGTACACTAGTCACAAACACCATAAAATATAGCTGAAAAATACGGAGAGAATTTTCTTGGTATTAACATAACGAGGCTTCATAAATGTGTAATGATGTCTCGTATGTTTTCATCTGTAGCACTGAAATGAATGGTTTGCAATCATGTTCGCGTAGCGGAATTAAATAATAATTATGTGTACGCCTTTCAGACAGAAGAGGAGAAGCAGGCAGAAGGAAATGCGGCGGGGAAATGCACCAAGAGACACTTCCGAGGGAGGCCCTGCGGATGCCACCTTTGCATGGGAGATAGCGCAGAGAAGAAATTCAGTTGCCAATTTTGCAATAGGGAATTTAACAAATCTGCTAATATGAAACAACATCAAAGGATTCATACTGGAGAGAAACCATTTACGTGCCAGATTTGCGATGCAAAGTTTTGTTTTGCCTCTAATTTGTCGCGACACAAACTTACACACTCTGGAGAAACAATTAGTTCTGAAATTTGTCAGGATAGGTTGACTGACTGTTGCGGTTTAGGAGAGTGCAAGAAGCTGCCTATAGGGAGTGAGGAATTAAAATGTGAGGTTTGCAAGAAGAGGTTTCGTTGTCTTTCCCAATTGAAATCTCACAAGAGAAAACATGCTGGGGTGAAATCATTTAATTGCTCCATATGCAATAAAAAATTTGCCCGTGCCTATGGGCTTACCAAACACTTACGAACTCACACCGGCGAAAAGCCATATAGTTGCCAATTTTGTCACAAACAATTCTCCCAGTGGTCTAGTAGAACGAGGCACTTGCGGACACATACAGGGGAGAAGCCATATTCATGCGAGGTTTGCCTAAAAAGGTATGCTGGGAAATCGGATCTAACTAGGCACCTCCAAACACGCCATGGCGAGAAGCGTTTTGTTTTCCACTAGGCAATTTAGAGAGGCCGATGATTAGCATGTTATATATAGTTAGCGATATGTGCATCTAAAATGAATTAAATGTTATGCTCCAATTCCAAGAGTCATTGATGCATTTAAATGTTGGAAATAAAATAATATTGTCATCAGGCATAATTATGACCACATGATTATGTACTATTTGCAAGCATTTTATCCTTGGTTGGAGGAAGGAAAGTACAAAGAGTCATCAGGCCATATTTCCACACTGTCTACGTAAAAAAAATCACAATTGTTTGCTTCTCTTGCACAACATGACACTGACGTGACAACCATGGCACTTCCGAGTTGAAGTGTTAGGTTTCCATGACTTCAGCGGCTCGTTGACATTGTTGTCTCCTGCCTAATAAGTCTGGCCCTGCCTCACCTTTCCCAGCTTGTCCTGCCCTAACTTATTAGGACCATGGAGGTGAAGATAAAGGAAGAAGTGATCGAAGGGAAGGAAGATGACAGCGTTACTGTAGAGGAGCCCTGGAATTTGGTAATGAAGGAAGAAATCGCATCATGTTACGTTGATGAGTCCGCCACTGATGATGTGGCTGTTAATAAGTCAGAAGAGGGTGAACAGATGGTCATTGCTTCAAATATCCCCGATGATGTGGACGACCCGCTGGCATGTACTAACGAAGGAAGCAACCAGGTAAGTTATATGCAACAATGGGCACAACAATCACTTTTGATGATTAACAAGCTATGCACTTAAACTAAAATGGATTTTTAATGTTTCAGGGAGAACATGAGAAGACGGCTGATAATGCGAAGAGAAAGTGTTTGGAGCAATCAGATGGTCTGACATACCGTGCTGCACACACCGCCGGGGAAAGGCCGTCCGTCTGCCAAATTTGCAACATGACGTTCACCAGGTCGTTCACTCTGAAAACGCATATGATGATACATACCGGGGAGAAGCCTTACACGTGCCAAGTTTGCCAAAAAAGGTTCCGCCGTAAATCACACTTGGAAAGACACTCGAAAGTGCACAGTTACGCTGCTTGGTTGCTAGATATGAAGCAAAGGCATTTAGAGCAGCAGCGTAATTGAGCGACGTACAAACCGCACACATGCAAATAATAAGCTACGGAAAATAATTTCTTTTTTTATTTAATTACTTTTATAATTAACCTGAGCTGTTTTCACGCACGCGCTGAGAATATGTTGATAGTGATAGTTGATCTCATTTGTCACAGTTTTGAGGTAGTTCGCCTCATTTTTGAAGCAGGAGACGCATTGAAATGTGATTGGTGATTTTTGTAGTATAATATTTTAGTACAGCAATTAAAAACATACCGGTACTTTTGGGAAATTTGATGCATAAAATACATGTAAAATTGAAATGTGATTAGTGCAATGTTAGCACGGTAATAAAATACTTAATTTTTTGTTTGTAAAATTTGATGCGTTAATTACTTGTTTACATGTGTGTGGACTTCAAAAGTGCAACACTTTTGTTGGATTCGCATAGGTCTCGTATTGTACTCTTCACATACTAGTTCAATTAGTAATCAATTGTTAATTGGTAAATTGCAAATTAAGAAGTTAACACAATATTATTAACAACCAATTATTAAAATAATTGAACGTTATTTTGTAGCAGTTACTTTGCTAAGTAGCAGTGATTGTCATTTAGCAGCGATTGTGTTATTAAGCGGCGATGCGATATTTCGCCAAAAGGCCCGTTGGTCTGAGTGTGAACGCACCCACAAGATGGCTTCCTTATCAAGGCCACTCCAGCTTCTCTCTCCTTCTGTTTGAGGCTCATTTTCCGGCCTTTCCTCATCAGTGGCGGTCAGTCTGGGCCGTGCGATGGAAGCAGCAGATGTTGAAGAGTAAGTTGAGCTCGGTTGGAGTCGAAGGGAGCCCAAAATGAGGGCAGGATCTGTGGTCATATGTAGTGTGGCAGCATAAAAATAATGCGGAAGTCACTAGTTCAAATTCACTGTAAATATTGGCAGAAATGTTGGCGATTAATTGCAAATGGTAATTAGTAGCATGGCATCATCATAGACCACATGTTGAATTTTTCAGGACCGAATCGGTGATGATCAAGCTGGAGATGATGGACGGAATGGAGGGAAATACTGCGGACGACATTGAGGATATGACGGAAGAGGCTCATGTTTGCTGTAATGATGAGTCGGCCGTTGACGTAAAGGACATTAAGATGGAAGCAATCGAGGAGCAGGCGTTCCTCGCTGAGCCTACCGGCAAAGAGGATGATCCGTTAGCCGTAACTCATAAAACTCCCGATAAGGTACATCAACAACATGCGGGGATAAAGCATGCAGTACTTACATTATCTTCTGTCTTTAGATTAACCTGAGGTCACAGAAGGATCAAACCACAGTGTGCAAAGTTTCAAAGCAGAATCAACAGAGGAGTCGTGCTATGGGCCGTTATCGAAAGACATGCGGGGAAGACCTGAGGCGGAAAGTGATTGGTAAATATTCCCATTGCATGTAATTTACTGCCGTTTTTCTAACGAATGGTTATGAACGTATAGAGCTAAGAAGAACGGGGCTGTCAGTCCGAGAGGTTGCGGCACGACTGCTTGTTAGCAAATCGACTGTCAGTACTATTTATTTGCGGTTTGCCAACAGTTGCGCTGAGAACGAGGAGGAAGCTTTTAAGGAAGCTCTTACACCTAGGTTCAAAGGAAGGTAAATTGCAGTCAATGTGCACATTTCATGTCTACAAGCGTTACATGCCACAGGTGCGGACGTCCTCGCATGACCACTACTTTCGAGGATGAACAAATTGCGAAGATTAGCCAGCTCGGTATCCCCACATGTGTGTCTGCACCTGTGATATGGAAGGACATGGACTTGCAAGGCATTGTGTCCGTGGAGACGATCCGCAACAGGCTTCAGGAAGCCAGGCTGCGTTTACGCAAAGTCGATCCGAAGCCCACGTTGACATACTTAAGTCGACAGGAACGGCTGTACTTTTGTGGTAATTATTGGTAATATTTATCGACCGAGTGTGTTGCATGCAGCAAGTAATTCGTATGGCAATTTTTTCTAGAACAATACCAATCATGGACTACTTCCGATTGGGAATCAGTGGTGTTTATGGATGAAGCCATGGTAGAAGTCGGCTGGCGGGGGAAGCGGCAAGGGTGGGAGCTTCCGAAGCACAGAAATGACCCCCGGAATCTCAGGCTGGTCCAGAGAAGTGGAAGACTTTCTGTGGGTCTCCTCTCGTGGATGTCCGTCACCTCCGTAGGGCCTGTAATACCTGTCGGAGGACAGATGAATGCTGCGGACTACGTGACCATACTTGACGAGGACGTGCTGCCTTGGCTGGACGAGGAGAATCCCGATGGATGCTACTACATGGTTCATATCCACTCACCGATCCAGACAGCAGATGTCGTTACCGAATGGGTAATATTCTAGTGCACAATCGCAGTTTCTGGTACTTATCCTGGCATACGCTTGCAGATGGAGCTAAACCCTAGCCTGATGTTCATCGAGTGGCCTTCCCAGGCTAGCGACCTCAATCCGATGGCGTTCTTCTGGAAGATGCTTAAAGAGAGGCTGCTGGGAGAGAGATTTTACAACAAGGCCGCCCTCTGGATGGCGATTCAGAGAGAGTGGACGAACCTCCAACACGATTTCTGCGCGCGCAAAAACCTGGTGGCCAGCATGCCCCGACGGATCAAAGAAATTCTGAGGAAAAAAGGAGGCTGGAGCCACACACACTGTTAAATTATTTTCACTGCCTTTTCTTTCGCTTTGAAAAAAACCTTTTGGTGAGTTTAAGAAATATACAGGAGGAGATGAAAGAATAATTTATTGGTGCCTCTTTATTTCAGTTTTCATGGAGAAGTGTACATTACATGATTGTTTAATGACTGTTATTAGTTGAGCCCATTCCTACAAAGCCATGTAATTTATAACTAATTAACGTGGTACAGTACAATGCATTCTGTGGGTAAATCTAATTACCTAAATGACTAGAGAGCGGGGATAAAGCGACAACCCTACATTGTACTTCATGTTCCAGTTGGTCGTGACCACTTTTCGCCCCCATCAAATCAAATAACACTGCTTATACATCTCCCGACTTTGATGCAGGTCATAATGTAAACATCCCTGACTTATCTGGGAATAAAAATATACATGATTGATGTTCCCTTTTAGGGGAAAGGCACTGACATCTCGGCTGATAATGGGGCCTCGCCCTCTGGGTTTAAATATTTTATCTGGGGTCACCAATGTCACTATTTATTCAGTACTCCCCACATGATTGAGGAGAAAGGAGTCGTCTGATTCAGTCGAGTGCAGCATCCCCCGAGACGATGGCCAACATCACCAGCAGTTTTGGTCTCTCTTTGTTGGCCACCCTTCTGTTCCTGTCAGGGGTCACTCATTCCCTGGCCATGGCAAGTAATGGAACCGAAAATATTCCTCATGCTTCCCATCCAAAGGAACCCAGTCAGATAGACCGACTGGAACTGGCCATACAAACAATGATGAGAGGAATGGAGGATGGATTAGCTCGAACAGGTAATGCGGGAGCGATGCTGGATATGAATATGAATGTGTAGGTCTGTCTCGCTGAAGTCCCATTCATTTGATTGATTGATTTATTGATTTATTCATTAATTTATTTATTCATTTTTCTCCCATAGATATACACGACCTTGTCAGTCCACACCTGACATCTTCCATTTGCCGTGCCGCCCTGAAGATGAGGGCCAGCGAATATTGGGCCTATGAACTACATCCGAAGGACTGGTTCCTCACAGTGGAAAAAACAAAAAAACCAAATTCGCCAAGGTTCCTAGCTTATATCCATGTAAAACAATATGAAAACAATGATTTGAAGGCAGAAGGTGTGGGTGGCATTGAAATAAATTATTACAAAATGTTACCTGCTCTTCTAAAAGCTTTGGAGAGCACCTATTCCCACATGCGTTCCGCAGGTGTTGATTTCAATGAAGAACAGCACTACTGTTTAAAAAAATATTGTGTCTTCCATAAAATTATTTTTCCTGGAGACCCATTTATTATTATCTGCAATATTCATCTCTTCCAAAATCTGAAGAACCATTCGTTGGAACCCTTCTTTTGGAATAATGAATATTCTGTGGATTTTTGAATCCTATACGGAGCAGGCGGTGGGGCATGATACCACGCCTGAAACAATGGTGGTGTAACAAATACTTCTGATCATTTATTGCTTCCATCACATACCTGGAGTACTCTCCCAAGCCCTGACCAGGTACTGCGGAGCCTCCATCCTGGCCGGAGGTAGACGGTGGTAGACAAGAGACAAGCATCCTCCTCGCAACATTTCTTAGGGTATATGCAATGAGAAAATGACCTCTTTTCGCCACCATCAAATCAAATAACACTGCTTGATATCTCCCCACTTTGATGAAGGTCATAATGTAAACATCCCCGACTTATCTGGGAATAAAAATATACATGATTGATGTTCCCTTTTAGGGGAAAGGCACTGACAACTCGGCTGATAATAGGGGCTCGCCCTCTGCCCACAAATGTTTTATCTGTGGTCACCAATGTCACTATTTAAGCAGCACGCCCCACAGGATTGAGGAGAAAGGAGTCGTCTTGATTCAGTCGAGTGCAGCATCCTCCGAGATGATGGCCAACGTCAGCAGTTTCGGTCTCTATTTGTTGGCCACCCTTCTGGTCATGTCAGGGGTCAATCATTCCCTGGCCCTGACTAACAATGCAGCCGAAAACATTCCCCTTGGTGTCCATCCAAAGGAACCCAACAAGGAAGACAGACTTGAAATGGCCATGCAATCTGTGATGAGAGCTGTGGAGGATGGATTTGCTCGAATGGGTAATACGGGATACCGTTTCATTCCATCAAATCTTGTTAAAGTAAATTGAACATGCTATTGCTTTTTTCAGATAGTGTAGCTGGAGAAGTGAGAGAAATCAAGGAGGAACTGGCTTCATTAAAAGAGAAATTGAGGTAAGTGAGCAACCGCAACCCTAACTACTTTTATTGCCACCAGCAATAATAATTATAAGAGCGGAATAATCGTGAAGGATGTTACAAGTGATCCTTTGTCAACGTTAGATCATGAAGCTCCTAAATGGTTGTTCTGGAAATCATTGAGGAATGATTAAGAGAGTAGTTTAGCTGAATGATGACCAGTGCTAATATTATTCCAGTGTCTCCTCGAGTTGTGTGGAAGGTCATACCCCTTCGACCCCTGGAGAGCTTGACCCGTCCACGAGTTCGTCTGAAGTGAGTTTCTCAGCGGAAAAAAGATTCAAGGCAGAGGTTGGTCATGCAGTGGACACTTTCACCTCGTCGATGGCGGCTCTTATTGGACAGAAAATGGACAATGCAACTGTCTCTCCGACTGAATCTGGTTAGTGTACACATAGTATTATTGGTTACTCATCTTGTGTTTTGGCGGATAATAGTAACATCCACTCACACCATAGCAAATTGCTGACTATGAGGTATACAAAAAGGGCGCTAGTAGAACTACCTATTCCCTAGATGAACATAATGATAAGTCATGTTTTAAAACAGTGGGATAAGATGTTAATGAAAGTGCCCCGACAGAGTTTTGCAAAGCAGAATAATTACAGGTTTTGTGACAATGTTGAAGACTGATTGAGACAATAATATTTCTTTCAGTCCTGACACCTCCTGCAATTCCTCCTACTCAAATTATTCCTCCATCAAGTAATTGCTATGATCTTCAGCAACGAGGACACAGTGCATCTGGGGTGTATTCTGTAACCATTTCTGGAAAAGAAGTCAAGGTGAGGCTCTCGGAAAATGGGTGCATTCACTCTGAACTAGTGTGAGCTAATTACATTGCGTGGAATTAATAGAATTTACGTCACTAACACATATGTTGTCATGTCCACAGGTGTATTGTGATATGGAGTCGGGAGAAGGAGGGTGGACGGTCATACAACGAAGAGACGACATCGAGCCTCACGAGGACTTCAACCGAGGATGGGCAGATTACAAGAGGGGGTTTGGTGATCTGAATGGGGAGTTCTGGCTGGGTGAGTTGCACTCTTGTCACTTACTGTCACCATCACAGGCCTTATTAAACTCAACCCATATTGTCCCACCTGTACAGGTCTGGACAACATCCACGGACTGACCAGTGACCCTTCCACACCAATGAGACTCCGGGTGGAGCTGGAGGATTGGGAGGGGGAGGAGAGGGTCGCCTTGTACAGCACTTTCGTGGTCCAAGATGAAGAGAAGGAGTACAACCTCACTGTGGGAGGGTACGAGAAGGGACCGGGAGGTGAAGACCCGGGGGACTCTTTGGACTACCACAATGGTAGTGTCTTTTCTACAAAAGACAGGGACAACGATGGTTGGGGTAAGAACTGCGCAGATGGTGGCGCTGGTGGCTGGTGGCACAAAGTATGCCACTATTCCAAACTGAACGGACTTTATCTCAAGGGAAACCACCATTCCGCTCAAGGTGTCACTTGGTACCACTGGAAGAAAACACATAATTACTCTCTGAGAAGAGCAGCCATGAAGATCAGACCCAGATAAGCGACAAGTACTTACTTTTTGCACATGTCAAACTTCAATATTCACCACCTGCACCATTTTATAACTGCTCGCCTTGTTTGTGCGGTACGGTACCCTTATGCTCTGTAATAAGTTATAACAACAACTAATAATTATTTATAGTTATTATAGTTATTAGCTCTTGGTCATGTATATGGCTGTTTGTTTCTCTTTTCTCTTTTTGACCAGAAAACATCCCGATATTCTAATAGATGTCATGCTCTTTGCAATAGTTGGAATTGGGCATTTTCAATGGCCAATATAATATTTATCCCACCAAAAACCTTTCAGTAAAAAAAAGGCCAAGTTCTCCTGACTGCCCGGCCGTAAAAAGTGGTGAGATCTGAAATACGGCCAAGTTCAACGTCGTTGTCAATTACTGGCATTCTGAACTTCTTCAACCTTAACCACTAACTTTATTTTTCCAGGTCGACCTTAAGTTTAATCATCGAAAGATTTTAATGAAATTTCTCTTGCTGTAACTTGGCCATTGCTCATGTCCGAGGTATTGTTGAATTCTACAACTGTTTCAATGTTTTAAGAGCAGCACAATGGCCAAGTTACAGCAAGAGAAATTCCATTAAAATCTTTCGATGATTAAACTTAAGGTCGACCTGGAAAAACAAAGTTAGTGGTTTATGTTGAAGAAGTTGAGAATTCCAGTAATTGACAACGACGTTGAACTTGGCCGTATTTCAGATCTCACCACTTTTTACGGCCAAGCAGTCAGGAGAACTTGGCCTTTTTTTACAGAAAGGTTTTTGGTGGGTATTCCTTTACAGTTGCTTCTAGATTCCATATTGTTACGGTGGATGTATGCCTGTCACTTGAGGATACACGCTTACTCTCCCCAATTACGCAGGACGAATTAGCAACTCACATAATGAAACTTAAACGCTCGAAAGCTGCAGGCCCCGACAACATTTCGAATAATTTTTTAAAAATTGCTTCAAAAGACTTGTTCGACTACTTACTCTGCCTCCAAAACTATTGTCTGAAATGGGCTACAGTACCCACCAGCTCGCCAAAGGCACTAAGTAGTCCCAATCTTTAAAAAATTACGAATCATCTCAAAAATCTCAAAGTGAACTCACAGAAAACAAAAGTTGTTTTCTCAAAATCGGGCAGACCCTCCAAACACGTATTACGAATGAACGATGTACAGATTGAACAGGTGGACCAATATACATAGAAATATGGGTGCAACCAGCCAATCAGCTTCAGGCGACACAGTGAACATGTCAGTAGTGTACCTGTATCCTAGATAATAATAACAATTAAAAAAAACAAGGGTAGGATCAGCTAAAGACAGTTTAACAAGACAGATAATATTTATTGCGGGGAGGTGTGGTGGCCGTGATGGTAACGTCTCGGCTTGCTGAGTGAAAGATCCCAGGTTCGATCCTCGCCTGGGGAACTTTCCTTTCACCTGCGTCAGGGGGGTCTCTGACCTGCACCTTGGAGGTGTCTGGCAACCTAACCTCCTGGGGAACAGCACATGACCCCTTTACAGACACTGCACTTGCACCTATGTTCCCTCCCCAAAAATCCCTATATCCTTGCCTCATGTCCTTTCATCCTTGCACCGGAGTTAGAAGAAAAAAAAATCAGAAAATTGAAGGAAAATGGTGGTATTTCTATAAGGGCCTATCACAGGGTATAACGTAAAAATATATATATAATATTTATTGCAAAATCAAAACCAACACATATCCATAGTCTTTTTTGTTGGCGTACGATGACAGAAAATAGTTTATTATAATTATGGCTAGCTAATAGTTCGTATAGAGACATCTGATAATGTGGGTTGTAGGCCTACTGTACTTGTGTAAACGAAATTTTCATTTCTCATTTTATGATCTATCGCTAGCAGACAGAAATATAGATGTGGTTCTGACTCGTGTAGAGATGAAGTAGCCTGAACACGGTAGAAATTATTACTGATGCAGTCCACTGCGATTATTATGAGCATAACATTATTGTGGCAATGCGATGTTTATAACCTAAGTCAATGGTGCATGGAACGTGACGTGCTGCAAATTTCGGCAAAGAATGCTAGTAAACCCAGCCCGCAAGAGAATATTAATAGGAAATAGAAGGCACTGCTCATCTGGGTGAAATTGAGGGCCATCAGTCTCTTGAGGAGGAAGTCCTTCTTCCGGGCATCACCTATTCCCATGGCCAGAGAGGAATACTCGAAATTCACACGGAACTTCTCGTGCAAGCCTGACTCTCTGACGTACTTGCTCATCCTGGATATGATCGGAGAGATTAGGCTGTGCTTCTCGGTCAGGAGAGTACCGTAAACTACCACGTTGTTCTCTTTCGCAAATTTTGTCTGCAGGTTGCCGGTCTTGTCGGCAAACTGGTAGCTTCCTGCTACGAGAAATTCCTTTGGGCTGATGCAGCAGTGATCGGAGTTGATGGCCTCGAGCACACACGTGTTGAGGTCCACGTGATCTGTCAGGTTACTCGCCACTGAAGAGAAGTACTCCAGTCCCAGCAGAGCACTGATGATGTATGGTTTAAAGAATCCAATCGTCCCCCAACTCCACTTGGGCCATTCCCGGTGCTCCCTGTAGGTCTTCGGGAGGTCCTCCATCAAGGGAGAGGCCAGAAAGCCGAAGTAGAGGGCCTCGTACCCACAGATGATGACCAGGGAGAAGGCCCACCAGAAGGAGATGAATATCCGGGGTGGTTGGGTGGAGGGGACCAGGTTCGGGTTCTCTTCCATCAGGGTGGAGGAGAGGTACCTCAGGGAGTACAGGAGGAGGCGGGGGAAGGACCAGGGGCGGCCAGGGAAGGGGGGGAGGGGACTCCACTTCAAGAGGAGGGCGAGGACTGCGCTGCCAAAGACTACGGAGACCATCACCATCGCCCACATGTCCGGAGTGTACGGTCGGAGCATCGCGTTCCAGGTGTATCTCACTCGAGGGGCCCTGGTTATGAATGTCACTGTGCCAAACGCATGGGGAAAACTCATGTCGACCACCAGGGACAGGCGATCTTTAACCATTGTTAATCCAAACACTGCTTTTCTGCGGAGGATGACTCCTGTTGCTCCGGTGTAGTTTCCGTCTGGAAGTGGCATATCCAGTGGCACCCCGTCTTCCCCTCCGAGGGATTCCATGACCCAGTCGTAATTCATGGCCTGGCTGATGGGCAGGAGGTCCATTATCTCTGAGAACATGGGCAAGCTGTTTTCAAAGAAATACTGAAGCTCGTTTTTACTCAGGTCCAACACGAATGATCCGTTGAGCAATCGATTGTGCAAATTCCGGGAATAATCCGGGAAGAGATCCAGACCTGCAGGGATGACTTGTCCTCTTCCGGGGTCGAACCATCCCCTCGTGACCACCCCTGGATGACCCCCCTTGCAAAAGTGGCAGTTGGAGAGCAGCCTGGCCATCCCTGGATGACCTGCCTGGACCCCTGAGGAGGTGTCCACCCCCGCCAGGAAGAGGAACCTCTCCGTGACCCCGTGCAGCATGACCTCCTCCAGCCTCCAGCCTCCCCCCTCGCTGACCCACACCACGAACTTGTCCCTTCCCGTCTGGATGGAGACCAGTCTAGCCACCTGCTCCACCAGTGACCTCAGGTCATGGTGGTGGTCGGATGATGATGGTGACCCGAAGATCAAGAGCAGGTACACCGCGCACTTGTGCTCCACCGCACCAGGTCTGTGCAACCAAGAGAACCAGTACTCGAACTGACCTGAGTTGACCTGGTGTGACCCCCTCTTCTGCCGGGTCACGGTGGTGGTGGTGACGGGCAGCACTGGGGTCACCCCCACCCGGTGTATCCTCCTGATGAACCCGGATAATTCAGGCCCGTTGAACCTTCTTCCTTGGTCCGTGGCAGGCACCAAAAGGCAAGAAGGGTACATCCGGCTGACCAAATGGACACACTCAGTCACCCGAAACAACTCGCTGTCCTCCTCCTCTCGAAGGTCAAGGGTCACCTTCCCGTCCACAGCCACCACCAGAAGAAGGAGAGAGACGAGCACTGATGACAACGAGTGAAGCCCCATGGCGAACTAGTCCTGTCTTGGTTTCAACCAGACCTTTTTATGTCCTCTGTCAAACATACTGGCAGTCAAAAATTAATTCCGGTCTAATTAGCTTCCAGTCGTAACCACGGGTGAGATAAAGCCATTACTGCGTTCCTAATGAACGCATCTTTGATCCGAGGTGTGACAAATCTCTTCCCAATAACGCTGAAGGATTTTCGCAAACTTATTTTCTCTCAAAATGGAGAAAATTGCTCTTTCCTCTCTCCCCGTATAATATCATGTCGTATGTTAATAATAAAAAGAGCAATGATTGCTCCAAACCATCGCAACATTTCGGTGCAAGTAAACCAATTCTGAGCGATTTGCAGCACGTATGAAGTGGCTAATTTGTGTATACAGGAAGGGTTGCTCAAAGTTATTGACATCAAGCTGTCATTTCGCCATGTGATTTTCCTTTTGAGAATATGGACATCAATGTGAACCCCACTAATTTAGATCAACGAATCCATAACTATATACAGTGGACTAATGCAGTAGGATACTGACCCCGCTTGCCTCATCCAGAGATTTGTGCGTTTATTAATAATTACATATTATATTTTAAGCAAGGAGTCACACGTGGACTTGGAGGGCCACGTGCTCTTCGCCGGTGTTGTGATTCACCCGACATGTGAAATATTGATCAGACCGATATTGATCTGACAGGCATGCAAAGCGTGGGATGGCTTGAATCTGCCCTCAGAAGTGAAGAAATATGAGCACGTGCGCAAGACTTCAAAATGCTAATTAAAATGCTACGATGATGGATCTGGATCAGTCTTCTTTTAAAACCTGCGTGGAAATTATGCATAAGTCACAGTTTTTACCTCCCCCCTCCCCTTTGCGGACAGAAACGTACAATATCTTACCTCCCCACCCCCCCTAAAAATTGCGGGGACATGGCCTTCTTGACCCCCCCNCCACACTGAAGTGTTATTTCCAATATATTTGTGTTTTTATTTTTTGATATCGACACACAAATTCCTTTTTTCAGAGGCATTATGGTATATTTGATGGGTCTGATTAAAAAAAGTTGAGGTTTATTGTCCGCGCGTACAACAGACTTCTACCGCCCCACCCCCCTGTACGGACAAAAGCGGACAAAGTGCTCATCATTAATTTGGGGGTTGTGTGTTCGCAGCATGACTGCCCGCCTTGTGGCGGCGTAGATGTGGGTGTTGCGTGATGTGGGTGTGGCAAAGCCACAATAACGTTCGTTGGCCTGCGGCGCCACAAGAACGACCGCAAATGTTGCGGATTCAAAACTCATAATAAGCGCCTAGCTCCGCATTAACTCAAATTATCAAGCACTGGCGACGTTCCGTGCCTGGCAGGGCCACAAGACGGTCAGTACTGGTGCGGTCACTCCAACGCCTCACAGATAACACCAACACAATCATTCATCATCCCTCATGGCACGTTTCCACGGAGAATCACCTCACGCAACAGTGGGAGTGAACAGTCTCAACAAAGGAACATTGTTCGTTTTCATTTTATTAATTGTTATTACTTAATAGAAACACACAAAAAATAGCAATAAACCTTAGTGTGTGACTGTCGAGTCACAAGTTTTCACTCGAAAGAGATTAAAACGTGACCACTGTCCTAATATGCTAAAATTGCGACAAGGTCCATTATGTAAAGAAAAAAATCATAAAACTAATTGCTATTTTCAGCGTTTCCTTCATCAGGGAGAGTGAATCAAACGGGATCTTGTCCATCCCCAAAGGATGCTGCGGTGACATGCGAAGGATTATTTTCAGACATTTTCCCCTCCCTATAGCCAATTTGATATTTGCCACATGTATAACGTGGTACAGTACAATGCATTCTGTGGGTCAATCTAATAACCTAAATGACTAGAGAGCGGGGATGAAGGGACAATAACCCTACACTAGGAAAACCCTCGCTCCGCTCGTCTTTTCCTAGGGCGCAGGCCTAGAAAACCACTTGCTTCGCTCGCTCTTTTCTAGGCCTGCGGCCTGCGGTGTAGTCCATGTTCTTAATGATGCTCATCCAACAATTATCCGCGTCATACTCCCCTCCCCCCTCCCTCCCTCTCCTTATATTAATCGGGTTAGTGCACCGCCCTAATTGGGCATCTGGCACGGTACCTTTATTTGCTTAAGGTGTACAAGCTTTTACACGTGGTCATTTTCCGTAACGCCCGGGTACCGCGAGCGAAGGGGGAATGAATAGGAGGGGATGTGCGAAGTGCATGTGCATTGTCGTTAATGTGTCATTTTGTGAACTCCCCCGGGTGGCTTAGTCTGTCGGAAACTGCCACCCGAAACGAAGCCAGAGATGGCCCAACTCTGCACGAAAGAAGGTGGGAACCCCGGGTGGGGATTGAACCCGGGACCTTAACTTCCGTGGGCGCGCGCGTTACCGCGGCGCCACTCCGTCTCCCTTCCCTCTCCTTATATTACCCCTTTGACGGCGAAGTACATCATAATTATTATGATGTCCTGAGGGTTTTTGAATTTGGTGCGCGAGGATGTGCATAGAGAAGGCGACCTTTGCGGTGCCAAACCCGGTTCAATATGCTCCTGCCATCTCTTGGATGGTGACTCAACTACCTTAGCAACCCCAGATCCCCCCCTGTTCCCGCCAAGTTGAGTCGTATATGCCAAGGCCACGCTGCTCCCACGTGATCGTTTATGTAAACCTGTTCCCTCAGTACTACAGGGTGCCCGTAAAGTCTGGACCCTTGGCCTTGGGAGTTTATCATAGTACAGTGTTGGACATATATCGAGGCATAATGCTAGCGACATTTTCGGAACAGGCAGAAGAAGTAATCTTGCTCGCCTGGCTTGCAGAATGCTTATATTCGGTTCCTGCCTCGAATGCCTCGATTAATGTCCAACACTGTACAGTGCTGTGGTAATATTATGTAACCGTAAGAACAATGCATAGTGACTGACTGACTGAGGAAACTTGTTAGGCCTATCGACTTTCTGAGAGCAGGACGATTCTAAAAAGTTTACTTCCGAAACACCCTATAAATTAATTTTTTCCCGGCATTTTACAACGAAAAGGACCAGCACGAATTTAATTTTGGCGCGAATTTGTTATTCATTAATATATCACTCCTACGTCGCATTTTGGACAAAAAGAAGAGAAAGAAGCGGCCCAAAAACCTGCCGAAAACTCGTCAAAGGGTTAAGGGTGTGCAGTTTGAAAATACTACGGCTCCTATCTGTGGTTCCAATGATGCATGTGATTCAAGGTGGCGAACCGAGCCAACCCAATGTTTGTACAACAATACAGCAGTGTACACTTTTCCGTCCAGGGGTTACCCCCTTGGTCTGTACACATAGGTACACTGAATTCATTGATATTAGGGAGGTTGGCCCAGCATTGCCTTTCAACCTCCAAGGATAGGGAAGGAAGGAAGCGGCTGTGGCCTATTATACGGAAGCGACCCCGGAATTATCCTAGGAAGACCGTGGAAAACCACAGAAAACCACGGTCAGGGGTTGCCGGCCCCGGGATTCGAACCCAGGACCTCCCGATTAGGAGTCGGACGCCTTATCCATCATGCCCACCTGCTTCGGTACATAGGTACTGTACACTGTACTCCCGATTATTATCCGGGCTAATGACTGCACGGGTGTTGCCAGATAATAGGGAAACACGGACAATCGGAAAATGGTCCTGGAAAGGGAGCTATTCACAGGTTGTTGATGTACTACGCTGTACAAAGAGCATGCTGCGTGGTTAATCAAAAAAATAGAACTTACCTTAGAATTTTACTTTCCCTTCTAGAAAAAGTATGGTATATTTTTTCGTTGGCGAGACATATTGATATTGATATTGGGTGGAATTTTCGTACCACTGCTAACTTTGCAGTACCAGTGTTGGCACTGGTGCTGCTAAGTTAGCAGTAGGCCTATACACTATCTAGCAGTGGGATAAATATCAGACACATTTTTTCGGACTTAAATGTTTATATTATGGCGATGCACGGATAATCGTGAGTACAGTGTAATTGGATTTTTATTGTTGGTGGTTGCCAATTGTGCCAACTCAATAACCTTCACTAACTGTATAAACAAACCTGCCAGTTGGCACCACTGGATGACCAAGAATATATGCATTCCTGGCTATATGTTGGAACGTGGGTAGATTTGCAACCCGATTACTTACGTTCGATTCTACGTCCGAAAGAAGTGCCTCGAAGACAGTGTATATACTGTAGGCCGCCTACTTCCCATCTGTGAAAGCACCGCGCATGGGTAGGCCTATGCGCGAGCAGTCCGATCAGTAGGCCTAATGCTAATAAGGTTAGAATTTCGAACTTACATTTCTTCGCCAGTGCATACGGCCATTTTTCAATAACCAGCTATACCCGCGGCGAAGGGGGGACAGGTCCGGCAGGGGTGACGATGACCGAGGCGGAAGAGACGGAAAAAAGCGACCTTCTCCCAAGGAGGTCAGTAGGCAACTGGACGTGTTCCACCCCCACTGCGCATGCTCGGAACGGGGGCCAATCGGAGGCGTAATGGTAACAATGCGTCATGGATACGACGCAGCAACAATGGACGGGGGCCAATAGGAAGAGGTGGCGGCAACAATACGGGGGCGGACCAATCAGAGGGCTTATACACACAATACACCAATCAGAGGGCTTATACATGCAACGCAAGCATTTTAATATTATAGATTGTACTTCATGTTCCAGTTGGTAATCAGTGAGAAAATGACAACTTTTCACCCCCCCNCCCCCCCCCCCCCCCATCAAATCAAATAACACTGCTTATACATATCCCGACTTTGATGAAGGTCATAATGTAAACATCCCTGACTTATCTGGAAATAAAAACATACATGATTGATGCTCCCTTTTAGGGGAAAGGGACTGACATCTCTGCTGATAATAATGGGGCCATGCCCTCTGGCCTTAAATATTTTATCTGGGGTCACCAATGTCACTATTTAAGCAGTATACGCCCAGAGGATTGAGGAGAAAGGAGTCGTCTTGATCCAGTCGAGTGCAGCATCCCCCGAGATGATGGCCAACTTCAGCAGTTTTGGACTCTCTTTGTTGGCCACCCTTCTGTTGTTCCTGTCAGGGGTCAATCATTCCCTGGCCATGGCAAGTAATGGAACCGAAAATATTACCCGTGCTGCCCATCCAGAGGAAACCAGTCAGATAGACCGACTGGAACTGGCCATGCAAACAATGATGAGAGTCATGGAGGATGGATTCGCTCGAACAGGTAATGCGGGAGCGATGCTGGATATGAATATGAATGTGTAGGTCTGTCTCGCTGAAGTCCATTGAATGTGCTAATGATTATTTTTTATTCTGCAGCACAAGAAGGGAGAGAAGTCAAGGAGAAAATGAAATCATTAGAAGAGAAATTGAGGTAATTGAGCAACCACATGTCAACCCAACTGCTTTTATTGCCACCAATAGTTATAAGAGCGGAATAATATTGAAGGATGTTACGTCACAGTGATCCTTTTGTCAACATTGAAGCTCCTAAATGTTTGTTCTGGAAATCATTGAGGAATGATTAAGAGAGTAGTTTAGCTGAATGATGACCCAAGGAAGTTATGCCTAGTGCAAATATTATTCCAGTGTCTCATCAAGTTGTGTGGAAGGTCATACCCCTTCGACCCCTGGAGAGCTTGACCCGTCCACGAGTTCGTCTGAAGTGAGTTTCGCAGCGGAAAAAAGATTCAAGGCAGAGATTGGTCAGGCAGTGGACACTTTCACCTCGTCGATGGCGACTCTTATTGGACAGAAAATGGACAATTCAACTGTCTTTCCGACTGAATCTGGTTAGTGTACACATAGTACAGTATTATTGCGGTTACTCATCTTGTGTTTATTTGGATAAAAATAATAGTAACTTCCACTCACACCATAGCAAATTGCTGACTATGAGGTATACAAAACTATAGGAAGGGCGGTAGTAGAACTATTCTCTAGAAAGTCATGTTTTAAAACAGTGGGATAAGATGTTAATGAAAGTGCAGAGTTTTGCAAAGCAGATTAATTACTGGTTTTGTGACAACAAAGACTGATTCAGACAATAATATTTCTTTCAGTCCTGACATCTCCTGCAATGCCTCCTACAGATATTCCTCCCACTGAAATGATTCCTCCATCAAATACTAATTGCTATGACCTTCTGCAACGAGGACACACCACATCCGGGGTGTATTCCTTGACCATCAATGGAAAAGAAGTCCGGGTGAGGCTCTCGCAAAAATGGTTGCATTCACTTTGAACGACTGTGAGCTTCGTGAGTGAAATTAATAGAATTTACGTCATTAACATAATTATGTTGTCGTGTCCACAGGTGTATTGTGATATGGAGTCAGATGGAGGAGGGTGGACTGTCATACAAAGAAGAGACGACATCCAGCCTCACGTGGACTTCAACCGGAGATGGGCAGATTACAAGAGAGGGTTTGGTGATCTGGAAGGGGAGTTCTGGCTGGGTGAGTTGCACTCTTAGTTGTTATTTTTGGTTGTAATTAATTTTTGGTTGTAATTAATTGAACTCAACCCGTATTGTCCCGCCCTGTAGGTCTGGACAACATCCAAGGACTTGCTAGGTACCCTTCCCCTCCGATGATGCTCCGGGTGGAACTGGAGGATTGGGAGGGGGAGAAGAGGGTCGCCTTGTACCACGCTTTTAGAGTCGGAGGAGAAGAGGAGAGGTACAAGATCAGTGTGGGATGGTACGAGAAGGGACCGGGAGGAGGAGACCCGGGGGACTCTCTTACCTACCACAATGGCTGGCCCTTCTCAACAATGGACTGGGACAACGATGGTTGGGATGGAAGGAACTGCGCAGGGAAGTTCGAGGGTGGTTGGTGGTACCAAAATTGCCTCGATGCCAATCTGAACGGAGTTTATCGTCGCAAGGGAAAGACCGGCGAATTGAATCAAGGTGTCATCTGGTACCACTGGAAGGGATCAGAGTACTCTCTGAGAAGAGCAGCCATGAAGATCAGACCTAGATAGACGTCCACTGCCACATAATTGCACATGTCAAACTATTCACCACCTGCACCATTGTTTATAACTGCTCGCCTTGTTGGTGCGTACGTACCATTATGCACCGTAATAAGTCATATGTATGGCTGTTTGTTTCTCTTTTCTCCTTTTGACTAGAAAAGATCCCGATATTCTAATAGATGTCATGCTCATCGCAATAGTTGGCATGGGGCACATTTTCAATGGCCATTACCATAACTTAATTCAATGCCAATGCGAGTGACCATCAAGCATCTTCTGGAAATCGTTTCTCTTGATGACTAAAACAAAAAAAAATGTACTGACATTCAGCTAGAGCAGTAGTACACCCTAGTTTTGTCATGTAGTGTAATTATACTGATTGATGAGAGACCAAGTAGATGTCAAGCAAATCTTGCAGTAATTTTTTTGAGGATGCGATAAAAACTTGTACATATAAAAGTTATGTTATCATTAGACAAAAGCTGATTAATTTGCTTTCTGACCCACAATTTCTTACACACGCATATCAAGTACAGTACAGTGAGAAGTAATGGTTCAGTCACTAGACCCCCATAGACAGTAACAGAAACAATAA
This sequence comes from Catajapyx aquilonaris, assembly GCA_000934665.2. NCBI lineage: Eukaryota > Metazoa > Arthropoda > Diplura > Dicellurata > Japygidae > Catajapyx > Catajapyx aquilonaris. Next base: position 60,392 of record JYFJ02002224.1, read on the forward strand.
GGAGAAGATTGCAACGGGCTGCTTCTTTACTCCCTCACTTGAACTAGACCCTCTGCAAAAATTTATTACCTTTACAATAATGATATGCTAACCCTTTCCATTGTAGTTGATGTAATCCACAACATCACCATCTAATAAGAATAAAGTATGTCCAAATTATGTGCAGAACTTGCAGGATTTATTTTACCCTTAGTACAGTATCATGGATCTGAGCAACGTATAACTGGTATCATGGGGTTTTTTGTGACCCCATTTAATTATATTTTACCTTCATGTGATTTGAATGCCATTAAAAATAAGTTCTAGTGTAAATAATAAAACAGACCTATAAAAAACGTGATTGAGTATTTAAGGTGGAAATGAAGCTAGAGTCACTCAATGAGAATTTTATGAAAAAAACATATGTTACGCAGTTTTGTGTCCTCTTATCAATGGTGCAAAGAAA
>JYFJ02002225.1:0-60807 GCA_000934665.2 Catajapyx aquilonaris
ACACAGCAAGCCGAGACGTTACCATCACGGCCACCACACCTCCCCTTCGTCTCTTCATTATAGTTCATATATTCCTCTGCGTCTGATATCATCTGATAAGCCATAAGGCCCACTTGTATCAGTTGTATCAAGGTTGTATCAAGTTATTAGCTCTTGGTTGTATGGATGTACTGTACTATACAATAAATAACATATGCTTATACAGGGCACTCAGGGGGCACCAAAGTAGAAGGCCGAGATAATGTGCAGGAGATCCTGCGGATGCCTCAGACATCCTCTTGGCTTATTTCTCTCCACCTCGACAGGAGCTACTGACACTTGGTACAGTAGCCTACCTGAGTACGGTACTAAGTTTTATTAGCCCTCGACCTCGAACGAGCCCGACCAGAATCGCTGGGTCACCATATCTCATGTGGGAACTCCCCATATAACCCTTATGTAGCACATACACAGCACTTTACGTTCATCGTTATTAGGAAGAAAACTTGCAAATAAAAAAATAATATATCATCAAGTCACCTTACGACAGTTGGCACTGAGCAAATAATCTGTCTTTCAATTAGTCTACATCAGTTTTTGTAAACAAGCTCCTCTTGCATGCAAATTACGTTTCCTGGCGTGTCTACATGGATTACAGGAATCCTGAGTCCCAGTGAAGTTAATGCGATTTTTAAATAATCAAGCACCACTCCAATGACGTACAGTAGTCCTGCATAATATATTAGGCAATGAATTTTACGCTTCCTCTATAGATCCCGCGCTATTATCGGATTTCCGATGCCGCGGGTCCTGTTAATTGGCCAGAAGCATGCAGTGAAACGGTATGACTGATGCATCGCGATGGACAGACAGTGTCAATTCAGGATGACATCACCTTCTGTAATGCTGCTTTATATCAGCAGCAATCTGCCTTTGTTTTTCCCACCATCTCTCCCCTACACGGGTAAGGTTCTGAACGCATCTGTCTTGATAGTATCGTACTCGCGATGATAATAATATTTTACAAACTTCACAAGTCTCCAAATTGTGTTGAATATGTTGGGAGAGAATTACCGTGCACGAAATTAATTTAATGGCAGAGATGATGAGAAGCTCCGTATGAATCAGGCGTTGTGTTGGATGTTGTGCCTGGTTGTGGGCGCAATCGCAAAGAAGCCCACGCCCAGGCGGTAGTTGGTAGGCGTCCGGATCGATACGACTCCAGCGGTACCTTTGCCTGGTCCCGTGCGGAGGACGTTTCGTTTCTTTTAGGACAAAATCACTTCCTCGACAAAATAAGGGTATCCGACCCGGTCTCGCTTTGGAGGCGACGCCTGGCACCGGCTTTATGCGCGTCTGATGCTGGAAGGGTAAGCAGTTGATCCATTCAGACGCCGCAACATGCATTGACTCAAAATCTGTTTGGGTTGTTGTTGTTGTGATTTGGCCAGTTCATGTCACGTAACATCGTGTTAATTATGGTGGAGGCATTTATCTCCCGGCGTTTAAAATCTTATTCATTTCCCACCAGCCCTATTAGGAGATGTCTGTCAGTCCACATCCCCAGCTGGGACTGGCCCCAGCTGCCACAACAGATCAGCAGCAGCAGGCACCCCCTGGAATAGTTGCAGCGGTACCAGCACCGGGAACAGCCACCCAGCAGACCCCAACCGTGGTTGCAACCCCAGCTCAGAGAGTCCTTCCAGTGGTTGCTTATATAGGGGCACATCCAGGAGCATCTGCCACCACACCAGTCGTAGTCACACCTACTACTCAGGTATCAGCACGAGTATCAGCATTTGTTAAAAGCAGGGGTCTGCTTTAGTTTGTGTACCACTATGTGTATTACCAAGGTATTACTCATCTCAAATTCATTCACTGGGGCATTTGGAAAATATTTATGTAAATAATTTACTCCTGAAAGGGCTGACAGCCCACCAGGGTAATAATAAATTGAAATTGAAATTATTTACATAATTTCAACTTTTTAAAATCCTTGAACAACATATCAGCATACAAGTGAAATCCACTGTCAAAATTCAAAATTTCGAATTATTTACACCAATAAGTGTCATTTATTATGCTCTAGCTCCTGGTCTAGTCCATTTAGTCCTAGCAGTTATTCACAATGAACCATAAGGCCAGGATGTTCTGCTTTCACGAGCATGTAGTAAGCAAGCTCAAGTCTTTGTCTTTGATTATTATCTCAAAATGGGGTTTTGGACTTACTCTTAGTGTGTCTGGCTTGTATGCTGATAGTGTGCAGTGGTGGCCATATGTGTTTATAACGCAATGATGAATTTGTCTTCTGGAATATGACAGATCTTACTAGAGGACTTGCCATGAAGTAGAAACTGTGAGAGTCATTTTTGGGGTTGTGAATGCCTTTAAATATGTGGTTAGCAGTATGTAATCAAATTTTACTTTAAAAACTGTAGCAATTGGCTCATATATTTCTGATAGTAATGGTGTAATTGTGCTTGAACACTAATGAGGAGGCTGAGTGTGAAGAATGGAGGTCACATAATTTTGCATGGTTTTTTTTTCTTTCTTTCTTTCTTTCTATATATATATTTTTTTTGAAGGATTGCTAGTGAAAAAGTTTTCTGAGCACTGATGCAAGAACATGTTTACAAATAACTTGTGATAATAAAAGCAACAGTTTTGAATTTCAAAATTAGAGGATAACGAGCTTGAGTTCTGATTTCTGATATATTTTGCAGTTGATTCCAGCTGAGCGTTCAGTCCAGTCAATTCAGCTAGCTCCTACACCCGCCTCTGCTCCTGCCCAAACAACAGTTGGCCCCACTCCTGCTCCAGGGCAACTGGTTCTTCCTTTTGGAGTTAATCAGAAGCGCACTATTGCTTACCTGAGTGTCTTTAAAGGAAATGCCACTGGTGCCAACCAAACTGCAATGGGTGCTCCCTTGGCTAATGCAAGTGGTTCAGGCACTACTTCTGAGCAAGAAGGAACAGCCACCATTTTGGTTCCCTTGGCTGTGACTCCAGTAGCCACAACTGGAACCAACCATATGATCAACTTTAAAATTTCCAATGGGCAGATACAACAAGAAGGAAGTGGAGGAGCAGTTGCAATGGATACAGACAAGAGGGCAAAAGTTGGCGCCACTGAACGGAGGATGTCAACTGCTGAACTTGACCGTTGCTTACAAGAGGCAGTAGCTGCCATATTTGCACCTGATGATGCTCCAACTCCACCAACTCCTCCTGCTGTAGAAGAGAAGACTGAGGTTAAACCAGAAGTTAAGTTACAAGAGCCTGAGGCAAAATTAGAACCACCTGAATTGAAGCCTGCAAAGGAGTCCCAGGCAATGGATTCAAATACGAAGAAGCAGGCAAGAAACTTTTCACACAATTTTCTTGTAGTGTGAGGCTGTAGTTGTTATTTCCAGACATTAAGCATGTGTCCTAATTTCTCACCCTGACCTAAACTGTAGGCTTTTACTCTAATGCTGCTAATTTATCATGATCTTGAATTGGCCACATCTTGGTCATTTATGGTTGCAGCAGGTGGCAATGAATTTATAAATATTTTGTATGGTAATATAAAATTTGCTGTTTCTAATTTTTTTGCTGCCATTAATATTTGAAGACCTCGTAGGAAAAACGATCAAGATCCACCTCAGGTGAAACTGAGATATTCCAATTTCATATTTCAAAGGCCCATAAGGTTACATTGTATATCCCACTTTCGAGGCCTTCCATAGTAAACTATGATCATTACTCCACAACTACGACTAAACTATCATACTCTACACTAGTGACGCCATCTTCTGAGATATGTAACTCATTTTTGACAAAAAGTGGACCATCATCATTTTCCCCCCCAAGGTCTTCATTTGGTCTACTACATCCAATTGTCTTCAAACAACTTGTCACCTTAGCATTGTACATTTTTCACATCTAGTGTTCCTGTACTTCTGCACAGTACTTGGCTGGAATTGAATGCTGAGATTTACATTTTTAACATTTTCTTCTTACAGGCTTCAGAGCCACAGTTACCACGAGATATAAAACCAAAACTTCCAGACATGGGCAACTTTGATCCTATGAAAGCCCTGGACTGGAAGGATGGAATAGGGAGCCTGCCTGGGAGCAATCTCAAATTCCGAGTTAATGATCTTGGCCTCATGGAGGTAGTGGATGAAGAGGAGACCCCTGTTTCTGACCCGAAAAAGGAGAGCAAATCCCTACTGTTAGGCCTCGGCCTGAAACAAAAGGAAGGTGATACTCCAGCTGTTAAGGAGGAACCCAAGGAGGAGCCAACTCCAAGTGTGAAAGAAGATCCAGCTCCAGCTCCAAAGGCATCCTCCAGAACTGCTTCAAAGGCTATAAAGACACGTACCGTTGTAGGTGCCTCAGATGACATCTACTGTTGTGAGGGTTGTGGATGCTATGGACTATCATCTGAATTTGTTAATCGGCACTTCTGCAGCCACTCATGTGTCACAGCCTATGCAACCAAAAAGGCAGCCATGCTCAAGAAGGAGGCACCAAAGAAGACAAAACGTGCAGTAAAGAAGCCAGTTGCTACAACTCCAGAAGAGATGACACCAGTGCCAAGTGAGGATGAATCTGAAGCCCCTGCAGCAAAGCTTCCATGGCAACTTGGTAAAACTGGGTTTGCGTGGATGAAGTACTTGGACCACTCCAAGTCAGTAGCTGCCCCCATCAAACTCTTTAAGGATGCATTTCCTTATGCAAGGAATGGATTTAAGGTCTGTTAATAGGCTTTTCCCTTATCAAAAAGATATTCAGGCTGTTAGTTATTTTAAATGCACAGCAGGTAGGAATAGTATTTCTTTGTAGATGGAATATTTTGAATTTGTGCATTTGCATTGAAACTCATACAAGTTTCTAAATTGTGATCAAGTAATCTAAGGCAATTAGACCACTGGATAGATTTTTATAAATCACAAGTTTTTGAAAGTGTATGTAAACTATGTGCATTGATTCTATTCATTGGACTCATTGCCAATCTTGGCTGCATCCATCTCATTAATGCAAATCATGTTTCTTGGTAGGTTGGTATGAAATTGGAAGGGATAGACCCTGAGCACCAATCCTTGTTCTGTGTGCTGACGGTTGCTGAAGTTCAAGGCTACAGACTTCGCCTCCACTTTGACGGCTATCCTTTCTGCCATGACTTCTGGGTCAATGCAGACTCACCTGATATTTTTCCTATGGGGTGGTGCGAACACAGAGGATATCAGTTGCAGAGTCCAAAGGGATATATGGAGCCTGTTTTCAACTGGGCATCTTATCTCAAGCAGTGCAGGGCACAGCCTGCTCCGAAGCATCTCTTCACCAACAGAGGTGTAAGTGTTTGGTGATTAGAATTTTCTCCCTTCTTTTGAACATGGTTTTTTAGAGCTCGAGGTGACCTTTTACAAGCAACTTCTGCACAATGTAATGGAAATATAATATCAGTAAATGACATTACAATATCCTGCAGCCTCCAGTGTGTCCAACAGGCTTCCGGACTGGGATGAAGCTAGAAGCTGTGGACCGCAAGAACTCCAGTCTTGTCTGTGTGGCCACTGTTGCTCAGGTGATGGAAGGTCGAATCCTAGTCCACTTCGACTCCTGGGATGACCTGTATGACTATTGGGCAGATGTCACCTCACCTCACATCCATCCTGTGGGCTGGTGTACTCAGAACAATCGTGAACTCACCCCACCAAATGGTTGGGGGGGAGGAGAAGATGGTGAGGATGGGGTTGGAGGTCAGGGTAAAGTGTCCCCTCAAAAGGACTTCTGTTGGGAGGAGTATCTGAAGGCAACCCAAACTGTGGCTGCTCCATCAAGGGCTTTCAAACCAAGGGCTGCTATACCGTTCAGGCCTGGCCTCAAATTGGAGATAGTGGATCCCAGAAACCCAGTGCTCATCAGAGTTGCTACTGTGATTGAGGTATTTCGTTATTTTATTCTTCCAGTACCGGGATAATTATTTAGGGCAGCAAAATGAGCGCCTGCCCACAGAGTTGCAGACTTGCAGCCGAGAGTTGCAGGAAGGTCGAGGGGTCCTGCAAGGGGACTTGCAGGCCAGCGTTCATTTTGCTGCCCTAAATGTCCAAATCTCTATTGAAAAAGTGCTTTTACTGTTATTCATGTTATTCATATGTTGGGTTAGCTTGTGTCTCCCTTCATCGCTGACTACCCCTCATAGGGAAATGTCGTGATGTTGTTGTTGTTGTTGTCTACAAACCACAGTGAAAATTATTCCATACCATGGCAGGTCCAATCTTATTCATGTGTGCAACCTTAATGATAATGCGCATCATTATAGTCAAAATATAGTATTACAAAAGGGAAAGTTTGTCGATTTTATGCTCATTTCATTTTGTCGATTTTATACCCATTTATGAATAAGGAAAGTTTGTTTGTGCAGGTTTAGTTACCATGGCAACTGGTTTACTATGGTTGAACAATGATTGTTGTTGGTTACGTTCCCATGGAAACAGGCCTTGCAAGAACAGGTTCTGCTGCTAGTAATAAATATAATACATGGTGCAAAGCATCAGTGAGCTTGAGGAAATTGGTGATACTCGCTTGAAAGATATTATAGAGCAGCATTTTGTACGCCTCTTTGTGCTAGAGGGGCAAAGAAGGAGCATTTGTCTGTCATTAATATTTCATGTGCTATTACACATACCTGGTTCATTTGTATGACTACATTTTAATAATTGTTCTGCAGGTAGGGGAATTCCGAGTAAAGATCCACTTTGACGGATGGCCAGATCAGTTTGACTTCTGGACGGATGATGATCACCCTGACCTCCACCCTGTTGGCTGGTGTCGTAAGACCTCCCATGTTTTGGAACCACCCCCAACGGACGAGGAAATGTCTGGGTCAAGTCCTGCTGTCACAGGCTGTCCAACTCCAGGGTGCAAGGGCATAGGGCATGTCAAAGGTGCAAAGTTCACCACACACCACAGCTCCCAGGGATGTCCATATGCCCCTCACAATCTAGACAAAGAAGGGTTGATACCTGATAGGATTGAAGGAAGGATTCTGGACCAAGAGCCAGAGGAGCTGTTGCTAAACCCAGATCCGGAACCACCACGGAAGAGAAGAAAACGTGGGGGTATCAAGGGAGAGGAAATGACCCCCCCTCCACTCCCACCTCCAGCATACAATCCCAGTGTGCAAGGTAAGTTACCTTCTGGGAAACTTTCTAATAACATTAGCGCCCATTTTTTGAAAACTTTCGTAGTTTCCCTCATGGAACCCAAATCATAGTTATACCCCTAGTCAGTGGCATATTACCAAATAGGCCGAGTAGGCACATGCCTAGGGCGGCAAATTTTAGGGGGCAGCCAATTTCATGGAGGCGGAAAATTTTATTGAGGAGAAAATTTTGATGCATGCTAAAATATGTAATAACGGGGAGGCGAAGTGGCGCTGCGGCAACGTATGCGCCCGCGGATGTTAAGGTCCCGGGTTTGATCCCAACCCGGGGTTCCCCCCTTCATCTCGCGCAGAGTAAGACCGTCTCTGGCTTCGTTTCGGGTGGCGATCCTTCCACATATGCCACCCGGGGGAGTTCACAAAACGGCACATCAACGTCTGTGCACACGCACTTTGCACATCCCCTCCCAGTTTTCCCTGCCCGTGGGTCCGGGCGTATTCAAAAATAGACAACAGCCCTTTCCCTCCAATGGTGGTAATCCATCCCCCTATAGACGAAACAGGTCATCATGGGGTACTTCAAAAAAAATAAAAATAAATAAAATGTAATAACTTATATGGTGTCACTGGTCATGTGCCACCCCAAGATGAATCGCCCGAGGCCCAAGACCAGTAAGGGCAAAAGTCGTGTGCACCCTGCCCCCGAGGACAGTGGGGATATGTGCAGGATCTGCGCACGACTTTCATCGGCTGATTCACCTTGGAGCAGCATCTGCTATATTATTAATACCCTACTGTGATGGCGATTCCTCCTGCTGTGTATGGCCTACAGCATTGGAAGTGATGTCAAAATTTAGCCTGCGTGTCCTATATTTGCAGTGAACTTTTTTTTCTTGGAAATAGTGTCCAGGGAATTTATAAAACACAAAAAACGCCAACCGCCTTAAAAAATCAACCACCACGGAGTTCCCATAAACACAGTTCTGGCCGCAGGCGCTACCTCCACACCATCTTACTTCGGTACTTCGCCGTCGGATGTCGCTGCCTGGTCCGTGTCGCTCTCTCTCTCTCTCCCTCTCCACTTTCGCAATTTTGCCTAATTTTGGCAAGTTGGTGGCTAGTAAAAGTGTAAACCCGAGATGAAATTCACTGGATTTTGATAAGTACTACTTACTAGGAGTATCCATTACCCAAAATATAACATATCTTTTTTTTTTTTTAAATGACCATTTTCGAGATATTTGGCCTTAAAATCAGCAAATTTCGGAATAAAATCAGCCAGGAGTGGGGGGATAAGGCAATGCCTAGGGGTGGCAGAAACCTAAATACGTCACTGCCCCTGGTTATACTGTACAAGATCTCAATTAATCCCCTTCAACTGTATGCGTGAGTAGTTACCCAGGGTGTGCATCCTAAGGCCTAGCCCTAAAAGGAATATTTTTGCTGCTGCATCTGGACAAAATCTGAAGCTTCATTTTGCCAAATAGTATTAGTTAAGTTTACTGGAATACCTATTGTACTGAATAATACCCTTTTGTTGTGTTAAAGATGAGCAGAAACTTCGAAGGGACGTGCACAACTCAGTATTCTGCCCAGGATACCATCCAGATCCAGAGAAGGCAAGAAAAGGCCAGATGCCCTGGACCAGGCACAGTAAGACCATGAGTTTAGTAATTGAGAGCCTTCGAGGACCCCAAGTGCTCAGGTGGAATCCAGAACAGGTAGCTGATTTTATTAAAGGAATCCCTGGGTGTGAGAAGTCAGCCACTCTCTTCAAAGAGGAGGTAATTATTCAAAGAATGTTGACAGACTCTTTGCCATGTAGCCAAACCCATGTCCTCGAATTGTAATGGTATTTGGTCAAAATATCAGTACGTGGAAACTATTCAAGTCTTAGTGAATAATTAATTGCCCTGCAGTACATCATGGCATTTCTGGAAGCTATCAATTCCAGCTTGCTCTCCCCACATCCATTAGTAACAATGCATTGTCTTAAAAACTACCTTGTAAGTCAGTATGACACAAGTCATAAAGTGGATGAAAACGTAGGTACCATCAGTCCAAAAAGAACTTTCCCAGTCATCCTGATGTGTGTGCTGCCCGCTCGACACACACCATGTAACTTACATGGTGTGTGTCAAGCGGCCAGCCCACACGTCAGGATGACTGGGAAAGTTCTTTTTGCACTGTTGATACCAAGAATTCATAGATCCATATGACCTTGATGAATGTAACCTCACATTCAATCACTGAATCAATCTGGGCTACAACACAATAACACATGGAAATAACTTCAATATAAGTAATTGTGTCACAGTAATGCATGGACTATATTCAGGTTGATGTGTTTCATTTTTCAGGTGATAGATGGAGAAGCACTCTTATTGATGAACCAGAATGATATGGTGAAAATCCTGGGAGTCAAACTGGGACCTGCAATCAAGATTTTTAACTGCATCACCATCCTCAGGCATCGACCATAACTTGCCAATTTAGAGCCTGCACATCTGGGACATTGGATCACATACGCTTAGGAGTGTAGCTGTGATTGTGCAACAGTTGTGCAGTTATATGTTGACTTCGCAATTTGTTTAATGTGAAATAAAAGTGTCATTTTCTATTCTGCATTTAGTAATTAGTGATAACATTAATCTTTATGTGTGTGTGTGTGGGGAGAGAGAGAGAGAGATGTCAGAGGTGGAAAGTTGCAGCAGCATGGTGGGTACTCTATGTTGCCCACAAATCCAAGCACAAATCCCATGTAAGCAGTGCTTGCACAGTTGTAACATTTATGTTATATCTGGATTCAACTGTATAATTGTTTTATGTAACAAAAACCTGTTAACTACAGAACATTTCTGTGGAATTGACCCCACTACAGGCAGATTTTTTCAATTCATCACATCCTGTGATCCCGATCATGATGGTAGTACTGGTATTGTTGTAAAGACCCTATTCTTGCACATGCCAGAGGTCAAAGCTTCTTATTTTGTTGACAGTAAAAATCCCTATATCCTTACCTCATGTCCTTTCATCCTTGCACCGGAGTTAGAAGAAAAAATCAGAAAATTGAAGGAAAAATGGTGGTATTCCACCCCCTATAAGGGCCTATGCCCCTATCACGGGGTAACGTTAAAAAAAAATTTTGTTGACAGTAGCTGTGAGTATGTTGTGGATTTTGAATGGATAGTTCCAATAGTATAGTATAGTATAGTATAGTATAGTATAGTATAGTGTGGAATCAGGCAATGTATAGGTAGGCAGTCATTTAAAAAATTTCCAACCTCATATAATGCCACTCCATAGGGGCATAGAGTGTTATAACAGTCTCCCATTTCTGTGACCCAAACACACTGATAATTTGTGTGCATACTAGCATACATTCATGTCAACTGACGTTAAATATACATGTAGGTTTTACAATCACGTCTGCGAAATTGTCAGTGCAACTGAAAGAGTAAATTAGAGTCTTATCATCAATATTTGCCAATGTGCATGCCGTTTGATGTCAAATGAACAATCAGTCACATTTAGATTGAAAGATCCTTAGGCATTACTGTTATACTAATACTGGCCATGACACTAGAATACACGAGAGATGATTTTGGGATTGCTGTGCTGCTTCTGTAATCAAGGCCTGGGCATGTGGGTTGTGACTGATTAATACCAGCCTGATGCATCACTACATAGTGTTTACCAGATGTTTGAGGACCATTTGGTTATATGAATGGAGGAATCATGTGTTTGTAGTCATGTTTCAAGGAATTGCTGCGGAATTATTGGCTCAAATTACTTCTGATGACTGCACTTGTGAATAATCCACCATTGACCTATTAGGCCTATATGACAAGTTCTCTTGCATGTTGTAGTGACTAAGAGCACTTCCTCAAATACGGAATTTAACATAACACGGGATTTTACCGTTTAGACCCATCTTGACATACCGGTATATTAGTTGCAGCGAATTCGTAATTGATCACCTCAGTGTTTCGAAGCCTATACTGCACCCATAATAATTCATCGCCACTCTGAAATTTTTCTAAATGTATAAGTAGCGATAAAACTTTCTTATGCTGTCTCGTATTGACCAACATATTTATTTGAGGGAGTAGTCTCATTGAAACATTCCAGTAATCGAATTCATAAACCTGCTGGTAACAGGGATTTCGTTTTTATGAGCACGCATCTTTTTGGCATTTTCGATTTTCCAAAGCTGCGGGTCTCCCCTCGTAACTTTACTGATGTCTTCGTGACTCAAGGTCCAAGGGGCCGTTAATAAATTAATAATAATAATAATATGACCTACGTTACTAAATGGGTGTCCCGGGCTCTGCCCGGGCTGTTAGCTTCGCGTAGGTATGACTAACCGTAATGCATGACTAACTAAGGCCCAGATGCATAAAGTCTAATTAAGGCATTACCTTGCATAATTATTCTGGCACAAAAGGCGGGAAAAATTACATATTTCCCCTCAGTTCATTTCATACAAAGTTTTTGCAGGAAAAAAGTGGGAACTTTCTCTGTAACTCATTTAAGCTGATTTAAATTTTTTTGCATTGTCGGCTCTTTTCAGTACTAAACATTTGTGAATACATTCTGCTACATATGTACTATTACACGTATGTACTACGTATCGTACTGGTCGTTCGAGATGGCCAGGTGGACTGTAGGCCTACCTGGTCATCGCTGGTAGCCCCATCTTGATGGGAATATGCCGTGAAGGAAATGTATGAATGTATGTATGTATGTATGTATATATGTACACCCGCGAGCATAAAGATGGAGACGGCAGGCTGCTCGGCCAATCTCAGCAATTATGGTATCAAATATACTGTCATAAATACACGGACACACGCCTGATGCAGCTAACTCAGTCCAAAAATAGTTCATTAATTTGAGTCGGATAAAGAAATGTCAAAAAAGGGCCTGCCGTCTCCATCTTTATGCTCGCGGGAGTACGTATGTATAGGCTACTCGCTATCTTAACTTACATATAATTATATAGGAGTACTTATTTTTTAGTAACCCACGGAAATCGGAAGGAATATCGTGCTGGTTATTCCACCACCGGTATTCCCTCTCATTTACGTACATGGAAAACAAAAGAAACATCGCAACTAGCAACAAGAGCCATTTCGCCTTACCTAACTCCGAGAGGAAATGCTCACATTTTCTCCACCCTGTGTATAGAGCAAAGCATTCGAATCGGTACCGGTAGTGGTAGATTATACGATGTGAAACACTTGCGCATTTGTTCTATTCAGGCATACAGTCTCATCAGTCATGGCTCACTTTCTTGCTCCCCCTGGACCCTCGTACTGTCCCTGCGCCTAGAAAATGCTACATGCTTCATATCATTTCTTTATTTTTAAAATTTCCATTTTGTATATTACGTACCACACTTATAAATTGTGTTACTTTTCGTCAAATTTGAGTGATTCTGGAATATACAGCATTTTTTGACAGAGAGCCATTATGTTACACTTTTAAAAAGTGAAGATGGTATTAGTTAGGCCTACTTGTTAGCTGGTGTAATTAGAAATAATGTATATTCAGATGAAAGTAAGCCCGTCAAGCTAATGGTCACAAATAAGTAAAAATAATTGAATTATTATTTTTTCGAATTCTCAACATGTCGTCCACCAATGTACAGTACGTCACGTGCCCATGTTATTATTATTTTTTATCTGAACTTATTTGTAACCATGTTGACATATAGTCGACCATTCATATCTGGGCAGAGAGTATGGTTGAAGGAGCAACATCTCGAGAGCAACTAAACATCATGACTGGGACAATACGGTTAGGTTTATCCGAGCACTCATATGTGTACACATCAGCATGTGAATCACTCATCAATCCATAAAGCTACATTTTGACCCCAGTAAGAAGCAAAACTGCTGCAAAGGTCGGCGGCCCTCCCATTTTCGGCAATCAGAAGTAATCACAAGGTGATGAAAGACTCCAAATGCGATGACGGATGCGCCTCTCCAAGTTAAAAGAAGTAAAGGGGAAAAAAAAAGGCCGTAACAGATTGAGGGAGCGCGCCAATAAAGGTCGTCGGACTTGGTTTTGCCACGCGCGAAAGGAAGGTTATAGTATGAAGCTCTCCTCTGCAGTAGGAGCAGCTTGCTTTCATTCCCAGCGACGAGTGGGAGGCAGCCTCTGTTGCTTGCTTACCCGATTCACTTCTAGTCCAGCTCTCCTTCAGACCAGATCGAAACACACCCTTCTTCATTCACAGGGCATTTAAAGGTAGGATTGTTCACATAATATTGTGCCCAAGTGACCTAGTGTACAACCCCCACCCCTTTGTCACTTATGTAACAAGAATTTATATGGCAGATGCGCATGCGTGAAAATTTTTGGTGCCACATTTGATTATTGTTAATTTGGGCCACTCGTTATATGAGGAGTTAATGGTGTTTGTCCATAAATGGGCTTAATGGACAGGTAAACTTGCGTGACTTGATGGTTGAAAAGTTTAAGCTCTGTTGAATTGATCTGTAGAGATAAAATACGTATATCAAGAGTCTCGAGCACTCTCTTTTCAACGCCCATTCAGAAGTGTACTGTACGTGAGCCACTCCCTAAAAACCACTTATTTAGTATTCTGGCCGCATTTCGTGAACGTCCCTGAAGGTTGCTTTACAGAACATGTTCGATTTCTCACGATCTTCCGAAACCCGGAAATAAGCCTTAATTTTAACGGGATTTTCTACTCCACTTTGGGAATCTTACCAGATGTAAGTGACAGCTCTCAGTAACAATGAGGAAAGGTGGGAAAATCGATTACCTTTACAAACCTCATTTTGAAGGCTAACATTTATGGTTATAGAGGTGAATAGTGGGCGTGATGACGATTTATAAGGCATTTCAATTTTGTGTTAAAACTGAATTACTAAAATAAAACGGCATATTTTTGGAGCCCAGGAATTTCTCTCGGGATATGATAATGTCATTTTGAAAGCGCATCAGCGATTTTCAATATTTAGTTCGACTCATGCTAAATTCACAACAAGTTCATAAATTATATTCAGTAATGGCGCTCAGGATGGCCTAGTGTAGCCTTGTAATATTGCTGATAAACTGTGCTCTCAGGGAGCAATGCAGTATTTCGATATCATAATTTTAAAATGTGTTATGATTTGCCATTAATAGTGCTCTCAAAATAAACATTTTTTGCCAATTTTGTACAGCAGAGATTAAACAGGGTTTATCTCACTGCATCCATTTTTATAGTGCGACAGTAACCGAAGCCATATCCCAGCAGCCATTTTTTTACTACAAAAACTGCGCATGAGAATGTCACTCTTCAATTCGTTATCTCGCGTTATATTTAAAAGCCTTGAAGACTGGGTGACTCACTTAAGGCAGAAGAAAAGAGGTTTAGGGCGAGAGGTAAATAACCCAGGGAAATGGGTTGATCCCAGCAAAGAGCTGCATTGACCTCAAGCAAGACGTGAGTTTAGATCCACACCGAGTGCGTTTACCTTGGGAGATGTCGTGACAAAGGATCTAAGAAAGGAAGAAAAAGAGACGGTGCAACAGAAGGAATGAAAGAGGACAATGAGGGAGACGATTCATCCTGAGAACGCTTACAGTATATCTGTGCTCTAGAGGAATAAAACGATGTGCCTAAGCTCTCTCTCAGATATCGATTTCGGGAACTTCTCACACAGGTTCGCTCAGGATCATTGATCCAAACCTTCCGCACACCTAACATTTTTTTCCCAGGCACTTTGCCCATATTAAGCCTTGTTCTAAGTTTACATAATGGTACGTTGAATCAGCACAAGTTTGTTTTTAAGTGTCGCAAATTTATTTATCTTAATAAAATTTAATTTGCAATATTAAATTTTGCAGCATATGCAGATGATCTTCAGACTCATTCTATGCTGGATATTTATGTCCCTGCTCCTTCATTTGCCATGGGCATGGCGATCGGACAGAAGTATGATCTGCCATTCTGTTATGGTATATACATTACTCTAATGTACTGTCGTGTTTATTATAGGACCCCGTGTGTACGGAGACAGGGTTCCATGGAAGCTAATCGACCCCTCGAATAAGCAAGTCATGCGTAAAATTGTTATTCACCATAACTACTTCCGATCAAGAGTTGATCCTCCAGCAGCTGACATGCTTGCGATGGTAAACACCGCAGCTGCAATGTATTATGCCACAATAACCCCATTTTTATTTTGCCATTACTAGACGTACCACAAGAAGGCAGCAATGGATGCCCAACGGTGGGCAGAGGCATGTATGCTTTTGACCCACGACAATGTCACTGGAAGATGGGTCGACTCTTTTGGATCGTGTGGACAAAACATATTTGTTTCAACGCATAAAGTTCCGTGGTCTGTACACCTTTCTGCTATACATGATCAAGCTGTTTTCGGGATGATAATACATCTGTATTTTTTAGGTTTTTTGCCATCAAAACATGGTTTTTAGAGCGACTGAACTTCACCTACGGATCGCACAACAATGACCTCTACGTTGTTGGTCATTATACCCAGATGGTCTGGTCAGCAACGCACAAAGTCGGCTGCGGTCTTGCTAAATGTGACAATGGTCGGGCAAGGCCTTACTACAATTATGTCTGCAATTATTGTCCAATGTGAGTACCCACTTTTTGAACACTTTTCACTGCTGATAACTGATGCGATAATTTACTAAACTTTACACCAATTACATTTATACTTTGTGATATCAAGCTGTCGCCCTAAAGAACCGCATTGTTTAGCATCCTGTAGCCTTTTGTCAACAGATTTCATATATATGTATATTTACAACCGGTCTAAGACCTTGGAAAGTTCATTTACCGCCACCACACCTGCATAAAACTGGTTTCAATAATACATAAACTGATTTACGAGCGGTGCTCTGCGGTCGTGCCTTAAATCCGGAAAAGGAAGGCTGATTTGCAATTCATTAGGGCAAGGCCACTATCCTGCTCCTCAAGGTGAATCCCTTCAAGATCAAATTCCTAACCTAAATTTGTGGTGCATCTCATTTGGCAGTGGAAACTACATGGAGAGGCTAGGTCGTCCTTACAAAAAGGGCGCGCCATGCAGCGGCTGTCGAAATGCCTGCAAATACAAGAAGCTATGTTCCAACTCTTGTCCTTATGCTGACCTCTGGGTCAATTGTAAGGAGCTGAACGTGACCTGGCACGACTGGCTGTGCAATAAGAATTTATCGGACGAAGAAGGCCAACAGCGTCTTGGATACTGCCGTGCCACGTGCAGATGTCATGACAAAATTATTTGAAGATGTGTATGTAAAATCAGAATTAGTCCAGCAGCACTTGCGTTTGTGTCATTGACTCATTATTGTATATGCAACGACTTTTCTATATGTTGACTAAAAGTTAAGTGTAGGGGGTGGACTTTTAACAATGTACATTATGCATTTTACCTGCATTTATAACTGAAAGAGTATTGTAATACACGTAAGTTTATGTGTTACAACATTCTGAGTCGTGATCAATTTACTCCTGAAATCTTGGCCTTCGCGTAGATGAATAGTAAGCACCCGGAATAGAGTAGCTGATGAGAACTGCACTGATTGTAGCACAAAAAGAGCATTGTTATGATAATTTCTAGTAAGAAAAGTAGCCTTGACTCTCTCTGATCAGAAATGTGAAGGACAATGTCTTGTGTTATAAGAATCATAAAATCTCTCATCACAGTGCTTGCGCACGTTTATTTTTTTGGGAAAAAGTGACGCAGAATTAACAGACGTGTCAAGAACTAAAACCCACCAGAAAAAAACGCATGCAGAAGATTCTTTTCAATTTACATGTCGTCTATGCCAAGAGCACTTTATATAGGCTAATATTCTAGCACTATGCACACGTTAATCAGAATTTTCTAGACTATTTGTAAATGTATTTTGTACCCGCAGTACACATGAAGTGTCTTGTATATGAGAAAAGATAAAGATTTCCTGACCTCTACCAATGTCATAAGACAGTCATGAATATTGTTCTTTATTTCGGAATGTATACTCAAAATTATGTAAACAGGGAAGTTTAACTGGCCTGCAACTGATTAACGAGATACAGTACGAGCATTCGTACAGGCATGAGACCACCCACATGCTGATTCTATTTTCCTGCTTATTCTGAGTTGTTTTTCAGTCTTGTTTACTCTAGTGTACACGTAACGCTGCAGAAGTACAGTGCACTGTGTGACACTCACTTACCCAGGCAGCACACTCAAATTTTATCATTCTTGTTTAATTAGCCTTCAGGGTATCTACAATGTACAGTATGTAGTGGAAGGCATTATTTCCCTAACAGTTGCTATTGCTGTGCCGAAGTCCTTCGAGCCTTGGAGGACGTATAGGCCCTACCTGATTTGTGGAACGAACATGTTGTTTCTATAATGTGTCTCTCATTGGATTTAGCCGGAATTAGGACTACTAAGTTGTAAAATAATATGGCATAATGGCATCATTTTATATGGAGGTTTCAGATTTTTCAGCAAAAAATTAAATAGGGCCTACAGTAATACAATGCCTTCACTGAAGTATAGTTCAATGAATAATTGCGGGTGAAATGTATTTCCAATTTGCGGTGGAGAGGAAATGACGGTATTGCAGCCGGATTAACTAGCATAATCATATAATGCTATGTATATATAGTTACCGGTGCTTTATAAAGGTTCGGACTCTAAGATCTCTTATAGCACCGCCCCCAAAAACATTCTCCGGCTGAAAAAGAGCCAGCAAAGTTAGTCATTCATTGTTGTTAATAATCCTCTCAACAGTTAATTACTATACGGTATAATTATACCGATTTCATTCCATTGTGTTAGTGACAATACACTAGTACAGAATTTGACAATGCACTTTCTCCAGAATTTATACTTATAGGGTATTATTTTTGCAAATCGAAGTCTCTATCAATGAAAAGGCTACGATATATTATCAGGCATTGTTCGTACTCAAATTAATTTGTCGTGTGAAATTGTTAATTAAATCAATGACGTGCAAATCCGTAACCTTTGAACGATTTTTATCTATTAGAAACTGGAAGAGATGAGATGAAGTGGATTGGACAAGTCACTGACACAATAGGGCTGTGTAATCTTTGCGGGGGCCATCGATGATCGAAAGCTGGAAAGTAAATGAATATGGCAATAACGTCAAATTTACATCTTCATTAAAACGTAATAAAAATGCATATCCCTTTACACCAACACATACAAGTCTAAGACCAGTCAACTACATGTGTATTTTTTGATAATCTGCTACAGTATAATAGTGTTAACACTTAACAGGCACTATTGAGATTGGTATCTCTTTACGTACAATATTTACCAACAGGAACCTCACAGTTCTGTAGTTTTGACCTCTCTGACACGACCGTCCCAATACTTGTGCAAGCGCGACTCATACTCCAACGAATCATGCTGAGCCTTGCACTCGCGTGTCTTTTCAAAATTGTACTCTAGTCCTTGTGGCATCAACCTCTGAAGGCTTCCAAAATAAGCTGCGTTTGGTCCTCCCAGTGGCTGCCTTGATGTGGTCGACGGTCCGGCGTTTTCCAAGTTCTGAATGCTGCTCTTGCGACCAGAAGACAAAAACGATCTCGCGCTGCCAAAGTACCTGGACAAGAAGGGACCGAAGCGAGACGAAGAGGTTGTTTGGGCGTCGTCGTCATCGTCATCTTCGTCGTCCACATCGTCATCGCTGCCTAATGTTTTCAGGCTGCTGCTACTAGTGGGTCTGGATGACCCGGAGGAGGTCAAGTGAGGGAGGGTCAGCCTGTTCTTCCTGTTGCGTTGGAACGCACCGGAGCGGGACAACGTGTCCAGTTCCTTCCGGAAGAGCTTATGAGTATTTTCTTCCAGGATGTACTCCCAGCACTTGAACTGCTCTTCGTTGACTTGCGCTAAAGAACTTTGTTCGGACACACTAGGAAAATCTGTGCTACCGTTGCTGAACTGATGGCTGATGCTAATGTGATTGTTGATTTCCTGCCCAGAAGTCATCCTTTGAATACCAGCTGAAACCGAAAATTAGCTGTTACATTTACGATATTTGATCCAAAGAGCAGTAAAAATGCATTATGGATTATGAATACTTACCGGTTGCCTTTTCGCTCTTTCTGTACCGATGATTCCTTCTGAACAGTTTGGTGCCAGGCTGTTGTGGAGGTGGCGCCTCGCTGGCTCCGTCACCACTTTGTCCACTCGGAGATGAACGGTCCAGTTTCGCTTCTTCTGAAGATATGACTTGCTTTATGTTGCTGGAGAAGCGAGTGGTGCTTCCATTGGAGTTGGACGTGGTGGTGCTGGCTCCTTCTTCGTCGTCTCTGACCCAGGTGCCGTTGCTGGGCTTGTGGTTCTTCCCGTTCTGAGATTTGTAGCAAGCCTCGTGGTCTACATACCCTCGAACTACCAGAACGCTGATGTTTTGACGGCATCCGTACCCCTGGGCCACATCTTGAAGTCTCTTGGCCGCCACTGTTGGGTCAGAAGCCTTCCGACATTCCAAAACTGCTTCTTCTGCACTGACATGTTCCCACAAGCTGAAGGCATAAATAAATTACATTTTTCAAAACTAAGTATCGGTGTTTATTTTTAATTAAAGTAAATATCGCCTTGGTGTAAAATGGGCGCAATGTCAATGGAATAAATGGATAGATTACCTTTTGCTAGCAACTAATATCTCGTCTCCTTCTTCCAAAGTGACTTCCAAAAGTTGGGGATCAGGAAAGTGAGTGACGGATATGGGTTCAACTTTTTGAGCATCTTTTTCGTGTTGGTTGTCAACAGACAATGGCTGCTCGTCAAGTTTTCCCATCACGTGCTTGACTTTACCTCCTCGGCTTAACACTGCCTGGACCTCGCCCAAAATGGTTGCCCTCAGTGAAGTACTGCTCCACCCTTTCTGGTCGCTGTTCATGGTGCATATGTGGCCCAGGAAAGCTGATGGTACTATGTCATTGTGGCCTTGCTCGCGAACATACCTTTCACAAGAAATTACCATCAGTTATTGGCGAACTGCTAGAATAAAACAGTTACTAACCTGCATGCAGCCAGGATGGTGTATTTCATATATTCTTTGGTGGCATCTTCAACATACTGCTCCTCTTGAAGAACCTTAGGGATAACTTTGGCAAGAATTTTTGGCACTGAACTGTCATTACCTCCGTCAAACATTCCAAAAAGAACTTCTCGTCTGGACGTGCCTAGCAACCGCAGCTGTGAGATGCACAACCTTGAACAGATTTTAAAGATGTATTACTATGACGTTTGATTTTTTTAAATTAACTGCTTCAATTGAATTCCTTTATAGAACTATCTTGAAAATTACCTGCAGTCTTTGGCGTTTGGAGTTTCAGAAAATCCTACAGACCACTGAAGAGTGGCAGGTGACCTTCGACGATTGGTACCAGAGTGCACACCGTTCTGTAGAGGAGGTGATTTGTTTGGGGATGTCACCGACACCAACCGAACTGACCGACTCTGACTGCAGAAAAAAAACGAGCTATTACATCATGTCTCAAAGTACTCTGATAGTATTAGAAAAATAAATTTTGTACCACCAAACTTGTTGCAACTGTCTCGGATCAACTGGTATTGGAGAATTGCACGACAAATCCAACACTTGTAGGTTGCTTCCAATCATATTTTCCATACTGAGCCTTGTCAGGTAATTGTGTGACAAGTCCAAGATCTGAAAGACAACATTTACTTTGTAAATAATAATTACACATATCATACGCTCCACATCTGAATGTAATTACCCTTAAAGACGGGGCAGAGCCGAAATTAGGGGCGGAGTTCAATTTCCCCGAGTGCAGGCGAAGGATGCGTAGCTTCTTCAAGGAAGATAATTTGGCTGGAAGTGTTTCCAGTTCGTTGCCCGACAAAACTAACTCTTCCAAGTCGGTCCAAACTTCCACCCAACTAATGAACATTTACGAAAAAAAAATTGTAAGACAAATTAGATTGGAATAAAAAAGTTGCATTGCACAATGATGGGTGAATGTGATATGCAGACGAGCAAGTAATGCCATTTTAATTGTTCCGGTTTAAATGTTGCCCATACCAGTACATAAAAATAAAATGGCATGACCCCAAATAACCCTCCCTTTTCAGGAGTTTAATTATCTGGTCAGTTGACCTCATCTGCAACACCTGTTGTTCCTATCTCGCTAAGTCAATGGTGCATAACGGCACCCTGAAAAAAATCCGAATGAATTTGTTCCGCTGGATTCACAGTGAGGCCCGGGTAAACGTCATTGAGGGACAAAGACCTAGCCTATATAATATCAGAACGACAATGAACGACGGGTCGTCTTTCACTTCCTGCATACCAAGTCCTCTACATTGTGATATCACTATTCATAGAAAGTGTTGATTCATCAGGAGTTGTGCTCACCTGTCTTCCAGGGATGTGAGCCGATTGTGAGCAGCATGTAGCAATCTTAATTTCCGACATCTAGATGCAACATGGAGGGATCTTCCTTCAAGGCGATTGGCACTCAAATAGATTTCTTGCAAACTCATAGAAGCAGCAGTCAAAAGTGGTAGAGTAGACAGCTGGTTCTTGCTCACATTCAACACTCGCAACCTATACAAGAATTAATCGTGCATACACTATTTCGCAAAATGTGGAAAAGAATTTGGGCGGAATTACTGGCATTTTTCATTTATGTCTTAGCAGCGTAGAAACTGCGAGTGAAAACCGGCTGAATTCTCACTTTCGTTTTTTCGTAAACTTAATGGCTGGAAGGCGATTTTAATTTCCAAGGAAGGCGTGGGAGATGCTCACTCACTGTTAACAAATTGTTTTTTTCCACCTCTTATTGTTGCACGCTTCTTGAAATGTTTCGCGCTGCACATTACAAACGTGCTCTCCCATATTGGAGATAATGACCTGGCCACTCCTCACCTATATTGCTACCACGCAAAAATATACAATGACCCGGAAATGAATTTTTTTGAACTGCAATCTATTCAAATCTGATGCTAAACCCGTTACACTTTTCAGGCTTAGCGCGACATAACGACATGTATAGAAAGTGCCGGACATTCCAGGGGGGTGTACGTATGAAAATCTCAAAATAATAATAATAAACGGTGTAAATGACAGGAACTCACGAAACTGCCGAGTTGAACAGTTCCTGCGGAAGTCTTTGCATTTGGTTGCAAGGCAGGATCAAGTCTCTGAGCTTGGGAAGTGCAATCGGAGGCATTCCCACCAGTTGGTTGTGGCCCATTCGAAGGGCCTGCAGGCATGGTGCAGAAGACCGGAGGATGCGCTCCGGGACTGAAGATAGCTCATTGCTGGTTAAGAATAAGACGGAATAGTGATAATAGTAACAGAGGATGTGGTGAATGCATTATTAAAACAATAAAGAGGCTTTGAAGTCACTTATGACACTTACTTAGAGAGTTCGAGTATTTCCAAGTGGTTTGGAGATGGCTCGGCAGATACACTTTTGAGTCCTAAAAGAGATTAGCATCGTTATGTATTTTTTTTTTTTGCAGAGCGTGCATGCCATCAGTCAACCTTTTGGACAATGGCCACAATATTGCGTTATTTTGAGAGGCAAAAAATTACGCAGGTTAAACATACAGTAGGAAATCCGCCTTTACTGTCGCATTCACATAATTTGAGTTTCACTATCCTTACACTGTATAGGCTATATGTTGTGTCTTCGTAGTATTTACTTCAATAAAATTTTGTGAGTACATTGGGGAAAAAACACTGTTCCTCTTTACCAATGTAACAATACGCTCTGATGTACACTAAGCACGGCTACATAATGCTGTTTATTCGTCATTTATAGGGATAGTTATTTTCTCAAAATATACCACATTACCGTATTTAGTTCCAACTGATCTTAGGATTAACATATTTTAGCAATACTTAACTCTTATTACATGGCTTCTAGACCAGGAATACTCACTTATATGTGACGAGATCTGGTATCATTCTGCCCTTTTTCTTCCAGTAAAGAGTTGAAGTGGACCCCCCCACCCCCTCCCCACACGAGGGACTCCACTTCATACTCGTACTGCTTCGTACACTTGCAGAGCAATGTTATACTTGTCCCACATTGCCTAATTACTATACGATACTACTCGTATAATATAAACAAGTTCATTTTTGCTGGAGTATTTTTAGAAAGGTTTGCGTGCTTCATTATTGCAGCTCTTCAGTCTGTATGCCCATCCAATTAACCTACAATTTTCCCATTATAACTCACAAAAACTTATAGTCTGTGAAATTACTTCTGAAATTAGGTGTGCAATAGACACTAATTATTTTCAGTTTGATGAATTAGAAATGCAGAGTTGTTTTGTTCCCTTACATTATTTTAGAGCAAAAAACCTCATAAATTGGCTCTATACGGTAGGGAACCAGGCCTATACAGCCGTATTGTAGGATTACTCAGTGAGTTTGAATCGGTCTAAATCTCTAACCTACTTCAATACGATTGCAAGAGATATTTTGAGCCATTTTGGGCGTCCTTGTACTCTGCACGGTAAACCAACTGTGCCTGTGGCTCATTGAACCGATGGCGTAATCCACCTGTGATTAGTAGATCATGAAATGCAACCTTGATTCTTTCCGCCCAAACCCTGACCATTACGCAAAATGCAAACTCGTCAACCCTACTGCCGAAAACCTGCACAACACTGAATGACCTGCCATACTGTCCCATTTTACTGAGACGCTTCGATGCATTGTCACTATGCCAAATATTTCGCTTTACTAGTGCAATGTCAGCTGAAAATATTTTTTCTCAGAGCAAGTTGCGGTAAAACTTGTCCAGATGAATAAACTTATAATCCCACTAGGACGCTTCGTCAGATTAGTAGGCCTGACGCAGCAAAATGTGACAATATGGCAGGTTGAGCGTTACTAGATGCCTGAAAATTCACACTAACTATTGTGGTCAGCTGTCAAAAACTTGAGGTTCTTTCCGTTGACTGTCAGTTCCACCAGTTGGTTCCGAGAACACTGCAGCCATTCCAGATTGTCCAGGGCCAACAGGTCAAGCTTCTGTATGTTGTTCTCACAGAGATTCAGGTGGCTCAGATTCTACAGTGGACAAAAGAGAGAAGGAGCATGTACAGTGTACTGTACAGTGCATGATTTACCGCCGTATGCCAGTAATAAAAGCGAAGGCCAAACTCGG
Source organism: Catajapyx aquilonaris (assembly GCA_000934665.2). Taxonomy (NCBI): domain Eukaryota; kingdom Metazoa; phylum Arthropoda; class Diplura; order Dicellurata; family Japygidae; genus Catajapyx; species Catajapyx aquilonaris. The sequence continues at coordinate 24,309 of JYFJ02002225.1, forward strand.
CCAAATGTGGAAAAAATCTCGACTCCATCTGGGATTATCACGCAAATGACAGTCGTCAGGGATCCCAGAGACCATGGAGGAAGGTTCTTGGCCGAGATGCGCATCAACAAGGGTTAATTCATACTTGGAAGGATCACAAAACACGGAGATGTGTACCGAGGTCTAAAGACCTTATTTGTCTGAATCCAAATATTTGAACATCAACAAACTCGGAGCTCTACAGACGTCGAGTCCCATTTAATTAAACCGCACCTGTACTTTGACATAATTATACAGTAACGCCACATCTTATTATACCATTTACATCGGTAGCGGAATTTCGTCTTTAAAAGCTTTATCAAAGACCGTATACATGACGTAATACGAACAACGTTTCTTCTCATACTTATACAATATTCAAGCCCGCGTCCTCACCTTGAAGTGACTCCCATTAAGCCTGACAATCTCCAGCTGACACGAACTGTCAAACTTGAGCTTCAATTTGTAGTCGTTCTCCTCTTCCATCTTCCATTGCTTCCGATTCTGCGGCTCAGAAGCACTTTGAGTTCTAATAAACTTGAGCATAAATGTCCGACGATCCTCCCGGTGGCACCTCCCGTCCACACAATGTCGCCACACAGTAAGGCCTGAAGAGTCCCTCACCAACAACTGTCTCGGCCAATTTGGAGAGAGGAACCGGTGACCGTGGACACTGACCCAGAGCCTCACGCGGGAGATGATTACTCCTTTCCAGCAGCAGGGGATGATGATGATGATGATGATGATGGTGCCGGGATGCTGGCTCCAATTAAATCCTTGGCACAAAACGGAACAGCCCTGTCTACCGGGCCATCCGCAGACGATGAGTGCGCAATCGACGCGGATTGAAAGTCTGTTTGGCAAGGAGTGGCAGAGCGGCAGGGTTGAATGTTGTTGGCTTTTCCAGATGCCCTCAAGTTCTGGCTTGGTGCCTTCTATACCATACCTTTCTCTTCGTCCTTGCCCAAGCGCGGCGGAGCGAGAGATGGAACGGGCCGGAAGGCGGCCATGGTGGTGGTGGTGGTGGTGGGTGGTTGACGGTGGGGTGGGGAGAGTGCTTGATGGTTGTTGCTGCCGACTCCAACACCACTGTCTTCTAGTTCTATACGTGGTCCCCCCTCTTGGTCGGAGGTCCTCAACTGGAACAGATGAGGTCGTGACATTGCCACTTAATGGCTCAGGAGGGTGGGGGTCATCAACATTTAACCATCGCTAGTTTTTGGACTTTTCTAGGCCGATTCTTGGGATGTGGCTGAGTTGGGGTGCTTCCTAGAAGAATAAAAAATATAATACTAAAAATATGATGCCCTTGAGTGACTCAAACATGCATGCTATACTGCCTTTGTGTAGAGTGTCAGTGAAGCGGACGCTTCTTGTCACGAATTCGCGACGGAGCCTACTGTACCAGACCAAAAAAATATAATATAGGACACGAAAATTTAATCACGTCATATCTCATGTCAGATTCTATCAAATACCTCCAAATCATGCTATACTGTACCTAGTAATGGCTGAAACCGTAGATATACGGTTCGGATCCTCAAGCAGAGCATAACCCTACAGTTTGACATTTTACTGTCAAAAAGTATTATTATTGCTTGTACCTAACAGGAAATTTCCGAAGCATTATTATAACATTACATCTGTGCGAGCAGTTCGGAGGATGGGCCACCACTGATATAATATGCACAGTTATTATTGGATTATTTTATTATCACATCATGCATATTATTCACGGTGTACAGTAAGCACAAGTCAGCTAAACTTAATTTAACAGTGACTTGTTAAATGAAATAGATAACTCGTACTCGATAGGATCAGGCACACTACGTCAGTACGGTGGTGCCTCGTACTTCGAACTTAATTCGTTCCAAAAGGTCGTTAAAGTCTGAATTGTTCGAAGCCCGAATCGATTTTTCCCAATGCCCTAAAATAAATTAAAACACGAAAACAATAAAATACGTAAATATTGTAATTTTATAATAAAACGAATATTGCAATAAATTATTGTAGCCTACTGTGCAATGGAGGAGTGGTGAACTGGTGATGTCACTTGTGGCTGGTGGAGAGGAAGTGAAAAATTATTACTGTTTGGAACGAGTCACATATTCCATTGTGTACAATCAAACGCACCCCAAAAATAAAGCGATGAAAGCACTGACAATATGCCAACGTAATAACGCAAGAGCGAGAGAAAACTTGGGCGCAAAATAGATGGCATATGGCATTTACGCAGCGACCGCATTTTTTCGTTGCTCGTGAAGTTCGAACTTAGAAGCATTGTTCGAACTCCGGATCCTTTATCTCGAATTTAGCTTTCGAACTCTAAAATGTTAGAGGTTAGTGACGGCGCGGCGTTCGAAGTACGAGGTTCCACTGTGCTTCCTTTTCCATTGGACGATGTTGGTTGCAGGACTTCAAGGATACACGACTGCCCTGATAAGAATAATATTTCCGCCGATAGGCCTACGTTGTTAGTTTTTACTAGAAGTTGCCCTCATTATGAACAAAATAAATGTGAAATGACTATCAGAGATGATAAAAAAACAAATGTCACGTGCAGGAGAAATAAACCCGAGTGACATGGCCTTTAAAGCGGTACCGGCGGGTTTCTCATCTAAGGGGACACTAGGAAAGAAAACAATAAATCTAGACTTCTAGAGCCGCGTCTAGATAGAGCATCTCTTCATTCCCGTCAGGCATGGCCAGACCTAAGGGCCAGACAGGCTATCATCATGGCAAAAAGTAACAAAGAGTTACCGGTATTGTATTGTAGTTTTGGTGCCTATTGTTTTGAATTCAGCACCATTCAGTGTAACGAACAATCTCACTTTCTTCTTGTATACTGCATGTAGGCAACAAGCTACATGTAACTCAAGTATTTTGACGTCTATTGTCTACTCCGTTTGGCTGCTTTGCAGTCACTCACGGATTGCCAATGGACATGTGCGGTGGACATAGAGACCAGAGACTAAGAGAGGGACAGTGTGAGTCCGCAAAACTATTCCTAACTGTTTGGAAGCAAATGGACAGGGCCATTACATATTTTCAAATTTTCTCTCCTAAAATATTGGCGACAATTTTGAGCTCTAGGTGCAGAATGACCAAAGCCGGAACAATGAAACCTCCCTCCACAAGGCAGTATCGGTGTGAGGCTACAGAATCTTCATGACCAAGAAGATATTTTAAATATCTGTAAATTGTAAACGCACAACTTTAAACGTTATTATGTGACAACCACTCTCACTAATAATTCTAATTGTCACAAAGTGAATAGTGTGAAATGGCTTCTCTCCACCCGGCATACCAGAGAGAAGCCGTTTATCGGAGAGAAGCCGTTCCTCCTTCTTCCTCCCTCTTTCTCCCCCACCACGTGTCCAGTCGTCCCCGTCATCAATCCGCCGGCCATTCTCAAACATCCCGAAGTGCAATCTGCCGTGCAATCATCCGACAAGGTAAGCCCCACGTGCCCAGCCTCTGCCCCTTGTCCCACGCAACAAACCCGACTCATTGCATTTGCCGTTGATACTATCGACTCTTCTTGCAGGGGAGAGGGGACTCGCCCACAGTCACAAAGAGAGGAGCAAACAAGAGGTGTTGGCGAAGGTTGGAGGGCAGAGAAAGAGAGATGGCAGAAGAGCAGTTGTCCAAAAAGTAAGTGGATCAGGGGGCGGGTGAGACCAGGGGCAGACATGTTGTTGACCTCGGTGCGCAGGTTTTGGGTGACTGCCGCAGGGGGACAGTGCAGAAGGTGTGTGGGATGTCAGGTGAGCCACTGGACAGAGCATGTCTAACTCCCTCCATGCAATTGTGCCACTTCCAGTGAGCTGAAGAGGAGGCTGAAGGCTGAGCAGAAGGCCAAGGAGAAGGCGGACAAGGCTAAGGAGAAGGCAGCGGCTGAGGGAACGGAAACGGCTGCTGCAGGTGCACCCAATCAGAGGCAGGCAGAAGAAGAAGTATCACCAAACGTAAGGGGTTGTGAGGAATCCTGGACAGATGGAACTGATAAAAACCAGACTGACTTACTGAAAATGGGTGTAGCATATTCTGCTCTGTTATGAACGCAGCACTGTAAATGCATTTGTCAAGTACAAAAATGGATAGGTGTCCCTGGAATAGAAAGTTTGGATTAACCCTTGCTTATGCTGACCCTGCAGAAAAGGGTAATCAAGGGCAAATACCCATATGTGAGCAGTTATTTAAGCTATCTACTCCCAAGGACTAACCAGCTAATAATATAAAGGTGACCAACAGCCTACTTGAAAGTGCCGCCTGTGAGTGGAATTGTGGGAGGGCAGACCACTGTTTTATCAGCAGTAAATAATTATCAATATTGCACAAGATCTGGTGAGACCAGTTAATACAGGCTGTGATAAACACATCGAATGAAAAGTAGAAATATGAGCAGTATTTTATCTGATTTTATAGAATAAAGCCTACAACTCTTCTCGACTTGCTAATAGCATATACGAGTGTGAGACCATTTGAATATTAGTTTTATGCTACTTTTACGGTTTAAGGACACCCTCATCCAGTCCAATTTGTATTCTGAATCCCATATACAAGAAGTGTTCATCACACGTGTTGGGACAGGGGATGTTAATGCTCCATATTTCTATCGTCCATGATTCTAGGATACATCATATAAACAGGTCATGTAATTATCTGTCACTTTTGCACCTAATTGTTTTAGTGCAGTACCACAAAGGTGTGAGGAGATGGTATTATTTTCAATTTTTTTTGTCTTAGTAACAAGGACATGAACTTGACAGTTGTTATGTGGTGCTTGTCCAAAGCATGGTAGGAATTCCCAAGAGAGTTTCAACATTGCTAGACGTGTGCGTCATTGTGTGGCAAGTTACCCTATTAATTTTGCAACTGAAGTTTACTATCAGTTTTGAAAATAACTTCCTTGCTTAGTGCCTCAAACAAAGGCATATAAACCGGCTTATCATTAAAAGTGTCGCATCAGGTACAGCTTTTGACAGAAAAATATCAATATCCTGCAGCAATTTTGAATGAAAGTTATTAATTACAATCAGAATATTGTCATGCTGAAGCTTCAGAAGAGCCTATGATTTTAATAGATTTGATTTAAAACGTCTAGCCTGTGGTTTAGAAATGAGATCACTCTGTGCAGGGAGTGCCAAATTATTAATGTGACATGTTGCATATAATTGGTGATATGTTTTTGTAGGAGTACTTCCGTCTTCGTACAGCTGCCATCTCTGCCTTGAAGTCTACTGGTCCACATCCTTATCCCCACAAGTTCAATGTGACCATGTCACTGCAAGAGTTCATATCTCGCTATTCGTCACTAGAAGAGGGAGATATAGACGAGTCAACTGAGGTCAACGTTGCTGGAAGGCTGCATGCCATTCGTGAGTCTGGAGCACGACTGATATTCTATGACTTGAGAGGCGAGGGAGTTAAACTTCAAGTGATGGCAAATGCTAAATACTACAAGCCACAGGAGCTGTTTGGTGATGATACAGCAAGATTGAGAAGAGGAGATGTGATAGGATGTGTAGGTCATCCTGCCAAGACCAAGAAGGGGGAGCTTAGCATTGTGCCCAACAAGGTTACATTGCTGTCACCCTGTTTGCACATGTTGCCTCATTTGCATTTTGGGCTAAAGGATAAGGTTAGTTTTTAAAATCCAGTTGCATTTGATTGAACTCAGGGCATGGAGTACTTTTGATGCCTACTGCAAATTTTAGTGATGCTTTATAATTGTGAACTTGGTGCTTCAATAGTGCTTCATAAATGCTCATTGCATCCCATGTAATAACAAACAGTATCACTGTATAGCTGTGAAATATTTTTCAAGCATCACCAAGGAAAATTTTTGATGGGTGACTGAAGAGCCAGACTTTTATAAGCCCCCTTTTTCCACATGACAGGAGACACGCTTCCGACAACGTTATCTGGATCTGATACTGAATGACAGTGTGCGGCAGAAGTTTCATGTTCGTGCCAAGATGATCTCATACACTCGGCAATTTTTTGACCAGATGGGATTTCTGGAGGTAGAGACCCCCATGATGAATGCTATCGCAGGGGGTGCAACAGCCAAACCCTTTATCACCCACCACAATGAACTGAACATGGATTTGTACATGAGAATTGCTCCTGAGCTGTATCACAAGGTGTGTTTAGATTCTGTTATCATTCTTAGTGTAATGTTCCTGAACTGGAACACTTGTAATAGCAAAGTTTTCAGTGACTTGTTAAAATATTAGGCTGGTGGTTTTTCTGAGGGAAACTTATCTTCCCCTTAAGTAACAAGCTGCCTCACACCATTGAAAAATGTCATTGGAGTATATAAATCTGTGTTACATGCACAGTTGAATGCATGTGCCTATTTGCCAATGTTTGCTGATGACATATTGCTGAATTAAGTATGTTTTCACCAACTATGCAGCAAAAGCACCTGTAAATATAAATGATAACCTAAATCTCTATATAGTAAGAGGTACTATTTCCAAGTGCATGGTTTCTGCTCAGCCAGAAAGAGCAATATGTATTAGAATTAATATATCAATTTTTTTTGTTTTTTGCAGATGTTGGTCGTTGGTGGTATTGACCGTGTGTATGAGATAGGGAGACAATTCCGGAATGAGGGGATGGACATGACTCATAATCCTGAGTTCACCACTTGCGAGTTCTATATGGCCTATGCAGATTACAATGATGTCATGTCTATTACAGAATCACTCATTTCTGGTAGGTATTAGTTTGCATAAAAGTACAATGGGTCATTCACATCTTCGAACATAATTATTATTAACAACTACTTAGAAGTAATGAAATTATCTGTAATTAATTTCAGGCATGGTGAAGACCATCCATGGCAGCTACAAAGTTGAGTACCACCCAGATGGCCCGGAATCCCCAGCTGTCACTATTGATTTTACCCCACCTTTCAAACGCATCCGAATGATTCCTGACCTGGAGAAAGCCATGGGTACCACCCTGCCTTCCCCTGACCAACTGCATACCCCTGCATCATCTGCCAAATTGGCAGACCTCTGCAAGAAGCATGAGGTTGAGTGCCCTCCCCCCCGAACCAGTGCTCGATTACTAGACAAGTTGGTGGGCCACTTCCTGGAGGAAGAGTGTGTTAACCCAACCTTTATCTGCGATCATCCTCAAGCCATGAGCCCACTGGCCAAGTGGCATCGGTCGCAGAAAGGATTGACAGAGCGGTTTGAACTATTTGTAATGAAAAAGGAGGTAGTCAACGCATACACGGAGTTAAATGATCCTATGGTGCAAAGGGAGAGATTTGAGCAGCAAGCTAAGGTAAAGGATGTGTTTTGAAGTACACTATATCCCAAGGAATAGGGCAGCTCCTATCTGAATGTGCCATATCTGAATGGCACTGACTCTTGATCACCCAACAGGATAACTGACTGTGAGTGCAATAAGGTTACCAAGACAAGAGTTTTCATGCCTTACTTGAGATTATTGCTGGGATTACTTCTGTCAAAGGCATTCCATGTGATAACTCTTGTCTTTCCAAGCCTCATATCGCAGTGGGTGTTCCTGAATGGGCCACATTAAGATAGGGGATGGGTGGGACCTGCCTTATGCTTTGGGATAGAAAAGTGCTAGTTAATGCTAAGTAAGGGAGGTGCTCCTGCATCTACCAACATAATGCTGTTCACAAAATGACCGGCCATCCTAGCATTTAGAGCCAGCAGGGGCTCCCTTCAAGTTAGGGACAGAGGGATCCAGGCATGGGGGATAAAAGCCAATGGCCATATATGCTCCCTCAATGCTATTTCACGGAAGACTGTAGAGTTCTGAGATTGTTTAAGCCTTCACAGCTTATTTCCACACACCTGACTTGGAGGTCAACTGTGCATGTGTGACTGAACTTAAAATATGGTTGCGTATATTTCTCTTTCAAGCTGTTGGCCTCTGTATTTTCCTGGTCATTAACACATGAATACAGCTGCATTATTTTCCTCCTGCTCCTTGCATATCAGGGTTTGTGGTCGACACCATCAAAAAGTATCCTGGATGCTTGCTGCCAGGCATCTCAGGGCATGAGCCTTGGGCAGAGTGGGATGACCTGGGGCCACTAAGTCATTGGTACCCTGAAGGTGCTTGGTGAAATCTAGCACCATATTAGCTATTTGCAGCTGGCAGATAGGGGGAAGTGGGGTTGAGAGGCACTCAAAATGCTGTCAAGGTGTGACATGTCCATATATGCAAATAATGTATTTGTTATTATGTAATTTGTAATATCTCCATTATTTGCCAGTTCCTAGATCTCACGCAACTTATTTTGTTGAGGTTGATTTTCCGTTTGAAATATCATCTTATTGATCACAATGTCAACGTTCAGCATTTACAAACTAGATTGTTTTCTAGGACAAAGCTGCTGGAGATGATGAAGCTCAACTGGTGGATGAGACATTCTGCACTGCACTTGAGTACGGGCTACCCCCAACTGGAGGGTGGGGGATGGGAATAGACCGCCTGGCAATGTTCCTCACAGATTCGAATAGCATTCGGGAAGTCCTCTTCTTCCCCGCAATGAAACCTGATGATCAGACAAGAGTAAGAGAAGAGGAACAATAGCAGACTTTTGGAGTTGTTTTCTTTAGGGTCTGAAATGAATGAATAAAATTGTGTGAAATGCTGATGTTATTTAGTGTGTACTGCCCCATTGTGCATGACAGGTTCCTCATCAGAGAGATATCAGGCATTGTACATGCTGTACACCTGATGCCATTTCTCGCATTTCATCAAATTGATCGTAGGATATTAATTTCCGCTGCGCATGTGAAGCGAGTGCCAGCGGAGTGTTTCGCAACTCTAATTTTGGCGCCACGATTGCATCCTCCGCGCGGGAAAATTGCGCACTCTGATCGGTATCTCCGTAATGCATGTCTTGCCCCCTCCCACGCACCGGAAGCGGCGCCGGTTCCTAGAACCGAGGGCTTATGACGACGCGCACCTATCCCCCGCGGGCTGTTTAGTGTTGCCATAAAAGGGGGTATTCTAATTGCGCCCCCCAACAATGCGGGTTATGCAACCAGGTGAGGATTCCCAAACAGAGATGGCGCGCGATGACTGGGCTTCTGTATCCCCCAAATTGGAGCGGGTTTGATTTCTTGCTGTGACCTTTCTGTACCAAGAGTCGTTTCAGTATTGCATTGTAACGTTATTGCTCCTCTTTATTTGCATTTGAATTGTTGGAACGTGCTTTCGCGGCTGGTCGTTTGTATGACGACAGTTCAGTACTTTTGCTCCTGTTTTTTCACAATGCGTTTCCCCTCCCAATCGCATTTAGCCACTGATGTTTGTTTACTAGTAATCGTGCTAGTGACCTAGTAACAGATAAAAAAATTATCACTCCTAACTGTTGAATATCGTTATCTTGTTTGTCCGCCTCCCCCCCCCCCTTTTTTTTTTGAATTCAATCTCAACCGATTCCAATATCGCCATGTTGTGTCCCATTCAGCTACATTTTTCAAAAGCCAATCAGATTTGTCTCGACTTGGGATTCAACCAATGAGAGTCAAGAGTGCTCCAACATGGCGGAAATCATGCTCTTCCACATCTCGATTCTTCTTTCCGAGCGATATTCACATATCAATTATGAAACTCACTGGCATTCCCATGTTGCGGCAATGACACCATGTTTCGAGGCTCATGCGGAGTTTGTTACTTGCGCAATTTCTTGCTAATTTGCAAATTGTTGCCTTTGACAGGTCCACCTTACTGTCGATATATCGATATATCGATGCTCAGTGGCCCCAATATGGTCGTAGGCACAGTGAAGCCAACCGCTGTTTCCATCTCTTCCTCCCCCTCCCATCATCATCATTCCCCATTCCCGTCTCACCTCCTCCCTCCCCCATGATAGTTCCATCGGCCCTCACTCTGGTCACTGGCTGGTTCACTCCACCCGTTTTGCACTAGTTGAAGGACATTTTGTGCGGTGGCAGGCGGGCAGGCAGGCAGAAGGGCGGCCGGGGGAGAACTCCGAGGGACAGCGAGAGAGAGGGCTAGTGCAGCAGCAAGTGAGGAGAGAAGGAGTAGGGCGTGCGAGGTGGGGGCCAAGGGAGTGTTCAGTGGGGGCAGGCGCACCTCTTCGGCCAGCCCAGATTATATTCCCACCCCCATCGCATTCCCACCATTCTTTTCTACCTGTTAGTGAGTGAGTGAGTGGCGCTAGGGAACCCCCTCCCTCCCTACCCTCCCGTCATTGCCCGCCTCACACACATAGACACCCACACTATTTTTGTACCTACCCTACACACACCAAATGACAATGATGGAGACGTGAGAGAGGAAGGGAGGTGAGGGGAAGGAGAGAATGGCTGACAAGTCAGACCAGCAGTTGGGACCACCTTCTGCTGGAGGAGGACTGGCAGCATCGGCAACTGCAGTGTCCATGCAGGCCGGACACCCCTGCAGGCAGAGGAGCAACTCGGATCCTGCGGCACCCAACGCAGGGCTCTCGCAGGGCTGTGGTGCCGTCAACTGCATGCCCAAAGACTCGCGCAGTGAGGAGTCACTGGACTTTGGAGGAGCCGGAGGTGAATATCAGTGGCCTCAGAGCAGGCGGGTGTGTTCCAAGCACAAGTGTGGGGCACCGAGGTGAAAGCTTGCTGTGTAACTAGGCTTGGTTATACAAGGCAACATAACATCTACATGTTACCATAGCAATGACACTTGCTCAGTTGATGCCAGGCATCACAAGTTGCAATTATGAAGCCATGGCCAAACCTCGTTAGAGTTGAGAGTATTCAAAGTTACGTCCCATTTCCTAAATGGCAGTTGCAGCATGTAGTGCAAAGGTTTGAAAGTATGTGCTAGTAACATGACCAGTCTTGTCTTGATTTTGGTTTGGTTGGTAGAACTGGAAACTGTAGACATGCAGTTTGAGAATTATTATTGAGTCATGTGTTTAACTTGTGATTCAGTAACCCTGATTTGCCACACAATCACACTTACACAGTAGGCGTACTAGATATTGCACAGGGTTGAATATCTGGTGGAGGAAAATGAGGAGAATTATTATAGGTTTTGTCTCCGCTGGTTCATCTTGAACTCGAGATCTCAGTCAGCATGAGGTTTCTGGGGCAACTGCATCGAAAGGTGGCTGCTGACCGTATTGACTTCGCCTGCTAAGGTGAATAATGCAGTGTGTTTGAATTCACCTGTCAGAATGACCATCTAAATGGGCTGCATTTCCATAATTAACACCACGTAATAAGCTGTTGGTGCTGTATAGGCTTGTTTGATTCCTTACCCCAATGGCGTAACAGGTTTTTCTCGAAACAAAGTGGTGAAGTCAGCCAAGAATCTGTAATCTACTGAGTTATATTTCTACCATTCAGGAACTGGCCACGAATGCATTTTGTTGGGCTTCATGGAACCCTGAAGTGATGCCAATTTTGTTGAAATTGCAATAGTCCAAACTAAATGCCAGGTACATTCAGGGTAGTGTTGCAGTAAGAGTCACGGGTGTGACAGGTTTCACCGAGACCACACTGGGTGACGAAGTCTCTGGTTAGAATATACTCCTGTAGGCTACTTATGCCTTGGGACAGAGCGATTGTAATCTCAAGTGTCATGTTTTGGCCATTCACATTGCAGCAGGTTAGCATGAGTCATTTAGATGTGTTGCATATCATGTGGGTACATAGTGCCATAAACTTGAAAGTTATGCAAATGAAATGTAAAATCCCCTCAGAAACCACAAGCCTGTTATGGGGTGGTCTATTATTAATTGAAAACTTTTAAATTGCAACAGAACACTTCTTATATTCTAGTTTCCAACTTGAAAAGTACCACATTAAGAGCCGATAGTATTTAATATATTTAAAGTGTGGCATCCTATGCAAATCTAGCACTGTCCAGTTCCATTTTCTTGAGGGCTGAGGACGCTACTGACCTTCACAATATAGATATTTGAACAATCCCAATAGATATGGCAGTGCAGATGTGGAACAAGGCATTGATTCCTCCTGAGGGCTTTCATTGAAATCTAACCTGCTTCTGTATCAGAAGGTATACTGTGAGCTCATAAAAATTGCATCTAGGACTGCATATATCTATCTTGATTTGTACATGTGCTTATGGAATCTTTAAATTTTATATTATATTAAGTTAAGAGTTTGGTTATATTAAGTTTATTTATACACATTAAGACGTTAACAAGAACAATTACCAATAAACTATAATAGTTACAACAATACAGTACTGTACAGGGTGTTTCAGAGTCACGGGTCAAGTGTGCGCGAAGGGGTGGGGAAAAATCGTAGGTTGCGACAACCCCTGTCGGTTTTATAAAACAATTAGCTGCAGCTTCAGGATACGCCAATGTGTTCTCCACCATATTCCACCAATGTTAATATACAATGCAGGATATACAGTATGTCATAAAAACTTGGTTTCATTTTCCATGACACAATATTAGGAACAACCTCAACTAAAAATATATATTATTGTACATGCTGACTCATTTCCTGGATGGTAATCTTTTTCATATAACCCTGATTGAAGTTGGTATTTTTTTCCTAGGTTGATTAGTGGAGCATAAGTGCAATGTACAGAGCTGACACTCCACCATTCTTTGGGAACAGGAAACCACTGTGATTCACCAGCACATGTAAAAGGAGGGTATTAAGGCACGCTCACAAATACACTATTTGGCACCAGAAGCAAGTGATTTCCTGACAGGGTGCTCTAAGTATCCATAACTACAATTTGTGAAGGAATGTTCAGCTTCGTTATACTACTGGTGCCATAAAAGTAATGCTGGAAGTGCAATAAGTCTTATGGCACTGTTGGATGGAGTGAAAATCTGCTGGACACATCTATGGAAAAATTTAAAGGGCCCAATCAAGCCAAGGCCCTGCTTGATGGCCACAAGCGTAACCATTGCACTGCTATGTTTCCCGACCATATTTTACTTTTGACAATTTATAACATAGCATATAGTATAATGTTTTGTGCTTTTCTGGAAAATTGGATGCTTTGGTACTTTGGGTTTACATTATTATTTTCATACCATTTTTCTGAGCAGAGAAGAAGAACGGGACTGTGATGAGACCTGGAAGCCTTACTACTGGATCACGCACACCTCCCTTAGAGAGAAAGAGCAAATTCTCAGCATTGGGACGCCTCTTCAAGCCCTGGAAATGGAAGAGAAAAAAGAAGTCGGACAAATTTGAAGCCACTTCCAGGTGTATGTAAACTTTCTTCATGTCCGATATTAATTTTTTTGTTAAAGCACTGCATGGATTCATTGTTTGATTTTACAGCCCTGGAGCGTAAGATTTCCCTAAGAGCCAACAGGGATGAGCTGGTCCTAAAGGGAATTCTCTTGCCCGATAGTCCTACTTCACCTATCGCTGAAGGTAAGGAGCTGTTTGGATATTGATTTGAGCCATTTGAAATGGGTTGGGGTGTCACTGTTGCAACTGTAAACATGAGCAAAGTTATTAAAAGTTTTGCCAAGTCAATTTCCACATGAATATTCTCTTTATGTTTCTTCCTTTCAAACATGGCCAAATGTTGCAATAATTTGAGTAGCAAACCAGCCATTGTTATAATCATGCCCGTTTTTGGCATATTTAGTGTAACTGTGTTACATTGTCAGCTCAGCAACAATTGATCTCCCATTATTTACAGAGCCAAAGAAGGAGAAGGATCAAGCAAATGGCTGCATTTCTTCCCCAATGGGAGATGCACCTGCATTCAGGCCAGCCTTCCTGCAGCACCTGCAGGCCCACCTCCAGTCTCATCTTCAAGCTCAGCAGCAGCAAATGCAGCTGCAGCAGCAAGCCCCTCCCCTTCTCCCACATCCCCCACCTCCTCCTCCACCGCCCTGCCTAGTGTCACCCACTGAGCAGCAGCCTCATTCACCACTCTGCAGGGTGGTCACTATTAGCGGAGTCACTATCACCGAGTGTCATGAGCAATGCCCGTTACACTCAGGGGAATCAGGTGAGGAGAAGTTTTGAGACTTTTGGTGCTTCAGCAATATGACAAGGGATCTTTACAGGCAGCTTTGATGGGTGTAGCCAGCTTTTAGCCCTTCCAGTTTTGAAGGTTGCTGTCAAGAATTTTTAAATCGAGGATTCAAATTGTAGTGCTCTATTGGAATTGTGAATGGGGTTTACAATATTCTGTTTTGTAGTTGTGTCTTACTATGTCTCTTTGTCGATTTCCTTCAGGATTGCTGGGATAATTTCACGCTCTTAATTAGATTCTTGCAGTTAGGTGGCAGGCAGGAAATGTATAACTAGACTGTGAGCTACAAATTAGCAATTAAGATTGAACATATCTGCCTGAATCATATCAGGTGCAGGTGACTTAAGTGATTAGGATGACCACCTAATTGCAAGTTGCATGCAAGGCATGAAAAGGCTACTGGTGTTACAGCCTGCAACAAAATTCTGACTGAAACTCCTCATTCCCCAACTCTCTGACAACCCTGTACCTGCCTGCCTACTAGCCTACTCGCTGAGAGGCCGCACGCACCTCCAGCATCAGCGCCGACTGATATTCCAACAACCGCCCCAACAACAACAGCAGCAGCAACTGTACCACTATCACCACCACCATCACCACCACCTCCATCACCACATGTTCCCTCAACCATATGCTCAACTGAACCATCTCCAGTCAGATTCTGAGTCAGAGGGAGTGGTGGAGAGCGATTCCCCCCCTACTCCGCCACCACCTCCAACCTCCATGCCTCCTCCCGACTCCCCTCCTTCCCCACCTGCCCCGCCGCCCCCTCCTCCCCCTACTTCCGTACCTCCTCCTCTCCCTACTTGGCCCAGGGGTGGGTTGCCCCCAGGTCAGGGAAACACCAATGCCCAGAGGCCCACCAGCTTTCCTTCTGCTCTTGTTGGTTTCCGTGGTGAGTTCGCAGGGGAACCATTGAGTAGCTCACAAGCCAGGAGAGTCATATGTAGCAATCACTGCAATTCTAAATATGACTATTCTCAAAGCACCTTCTGATATCACCTGTATATATTGTTGGCATGTGTGATGCACTCTTGCTTGTGAGCTACTGAGGTGCTGTTATGAGAGTCCCATTGTTTTAGTAGCCATGTTTTAAGTGTTGCCTTTGTAACAGTTCTGTTTTTCATTATTTGCTGTTATTTTGTTTCTTTTTCGTTCCTTTAGTGGCATGTGGAGGTGTGCAGCATAGGTTGCATCTGCTGTGGAATAGAAAGTGCAAAGGTATTGGATCACTTTTGTGTTGACCTGAATATTCTGATAAGGACAAATATTTTGCCAGTGGGGGTGCATAATGTATGCCAGAAGTCAAGATGTTCTCAAACATCAGTATGGGAATAAGCATGTCAAAATTAGAGAAAGTGTGTTATGAAATCCAATTTTCAATTTACTTTTCATTCATCCTATTTATTCAGAAAATATTGCAGTTACTGGGAGTAGCTTTTTCTCCAATAATATAATTCACACAATCTTATAATATGTTTTACATTTGTCTTGTTATGCTGTTGAAGTTGAATTCCAGTATGATTAGTGTGCTTTCATTACCTGCAACAAATTTTTTAGTTGCTTGCTAATATTTAATATAGCTTTATGTACAGCATATTTATCATTCAAGTTTGCTTTTGGGACGTTTATGGAAGCTGATTAATTTTTTGATGGTCATTGTGCATTTATAATCACAATTATTGTGCAGTGCTAATGAAAGTGGCAGTGAAAAATAATGGAATGGGTGTCCTGGTGAACACTGATGCTGGTGTTGCTTCTCATTGCTTTTTAAAATTGCAAGATAACTGCTATTAATGTTGTAACATGTAATATAAAATGCAACTGGCAATAATTGTATCATCATTAAGGATCTCGATCAAGATCGTTTGTTTCTCCATCTGCCAAAATATTTAGTGAAAGTTGTTCGTAAAAATGCTGGACACTAGAGTGAATCTCAGTTTTGTTTTACAGAGTCAGGTTTTGCACAAATCTGCATTTCGAATTTTAAATTTTGCTACTTTTTCCACTTTAAATTATGACAAAAGGCACAAGGAATGTTACATTTATTTTATTTGAATTTATATAAATATTTTTTTTCAAGCAATGGTAGATTGTGACTGAATTTAGCCGATAGAGGAAAAAATATCCTGGAAGAGATTCTTAACTTTAAAACTACCCTGACAAAATTATGTTTAAATACCTACAGTTAGCATGCATTTGACAGAAAAATTTAATGCACTTGGACAATGGGGTCCTAGCCTACATTTCCCAAACTCATGTAAATAATCGTCCTTATTTTTAAATAAATTTTGGTGTTTTTTGTTTGAAGAAATAAATATTAGTTTTCGAGCTATGATCGATCTAAGATCATAATAATTATGTGGTATTAGGCGTATTCGGCAATTCAGGAATCTGACTTCCTGGGCTGTTTGGATGTTCGGCAAATCAGGTGCCACGCCCCCTGAAGTAAGTGCGCATGCGCCCTACCTGACTTCCCAAGCTCAGGAACTTAGTGTACTCCTGACCTGACTTACTTGCTGAGAAACAATTAACAAACAAATTATTGTTATGGATGCAGCAGTGTTGCCAATGCAAAATGCCCAAAAACCCCGCGAGAGGGCCTGAAAATACCCGATTTTACCCGCATTTTCATTTTACCCGCACCAATACCCGCAAGCGTCCGAACTACGGCACCGAAATACCCGAACATTGGCATATCACTGGGATGCAGCACAGGCGGGTAGGGGGGTCTCTCAGTTCGGCCGTTCGGCAATAATCTTCTGAGGGGCAGGGCTAACAACTCAGATATCACGTGACACATCTCAGAAAAATCTGAATTGCCGAATACGCCTATTGTATCGCCCTCTGACGTCACTCATGTCAAAAATATAAACATGCAGAGGCAGGAATGCACCCGGGTTGCCTAACAACGGCCACACCCCGAGTTTTTCCTGCCATGCAGAGGCAGGAATGGATCCCGGTTGCTTTGTTCCTTTGTGTGTTGCCTAACTACAGAATCGTACAACCGCAAGTAAATCCGAATCGAACAGGACCGCCAGTAAATAAGCTGAATCGAACGACCGCGAGGCAACGGCCTTCTGATGCCACTTGGGTCAGAGGCCGTACCTCCGTTTTTCCCTGCCAATTTGCGAGTGACTTTTAAACCCCTGATACTATACCGAGGAATGGCATTTTGGGGCAGAAGAGTGGTGGGATACGTGTTTATATGTATCGTTGAGCTGTTCGTGGACAAATTACCCAAATCCCAGGCCAAGGCTAGGACTCCATTGTATGCCTTGGGCAAGATTCTTGCAAACACACACAGAAAGTATGTGCCATTTACTTGGCCTAAAGCTTGGCTTCTGTTACTTAAAAATTCATTAGCTGCAAATTTGTTCACCACCCTAGATAGGCAGAATAAACCAGCATTTAAGTAAATGTACACAGTGATAAAGTGTGGGACTTTGTTTAATTGCTGCCAATATCTGTAGTTGGAGAGAGAAAAATCTAAATTATGAGAGAGCTTATTAATTTGCAAGGCCAGGAAGATGTGCAAGGTTGGTATTGCAAGGATCACTTTAATTTTTTCGACAATAGCAAAGCCCCTCTGTTAATTTTTACATTTTGTTAAATACTGGCACACAAAATTCCTCTGATCCTCTGCTAATTGGAACTAAACTCATTTATTTATAACTGAATATCATTTGTGAAATGATTGTCCAGTTGTTTCTCATGTAATATGGGTTAGACCATGCACCACCATTATGGATAATATTGTACACAACTTCTGTGTGAATCGCAGTTGCAGCAAAAACTTGCTAAGGCAGTTCAATAGGTCAGAAACTCGGACACTAGGAAGTGAAATCAAATTCCCTTGCATGTCTGAAAATATATTGCAAAAATGTAAATGCATGCATGTGACTTCTACTGAACAGATACATAACTTAGTTTGTGCCACTAGTGGCCAGTACAGGTTTGGAGGAGACAAACTTTTCCAGACTAAATATTTTCATATGTATGGGACCCTTAAGAGGGCCGGGTCATTAGGTTTCCCGCCACTTTCTAGGCGGGAGCGAGCTGAAAACGGGCGCGCTGACTCGTCTTCGTTCGACGAATCCCGGCGCGCTGTTTGAAATACGGACACGCGGTTTTTTGCATCGTCAGGAGAAAGAGCTGGCACTTCTTCCGGTCATGGAACGGTTCTAATCGGCCAATAAGTAATCGATCGGCAATGGGAAACACATTTTGGAATTGACGTCACAGGGGCGTCGCAACGGAGCCGGTCATTTGAATTTGGCAAATTGGAATGTACGACCCTACCGTTTATCTCCGTGCTGACCCATTTTGGAGCCATTTGGGCAGTTTTCATGATAAAACTGGGCAAAACTAGACCCCCTCCATGACCCCCGAAACCAGGTAGCCGATCGGAGGTAGAACGGCAACAGTGTGTGTTACTATAGGTTTGATAGGTGTTGTACTATAGGTGTTGATTACATTTGGTTGTTAAGGGGATGGAGCCTAAAGGCCATTTCACAAAAAAAATGTTTGTTGGCAACAATAAATATAAATAAAAATTTGCCGCAAGTCGCGCCGTTTGCCGCGCAACATTTTTTTTGTGAAATGGCCTTAAGGTAGATCACAATCATGGGCTAATAATGATGTGCTTCCACCTGACGGTAGTGACACTCATTACAGAAACAACCCATTGTCTATTGTTCCATCCCCTTAACAACCAAATGTAATGAACAAACTTTTCCTATAGTAACACACGCTGTTGCCGTTCTACCTCCGATCGGCAGACCTGGTTTCGGGGGCCGTGGGGGGGGTCTAGTTTTTCCCAGTTTTACGCCATGAAAACTGCCCAAATGGCTCCAAAATGGGTCATCAGCATGGAGATAAACGGTAGGGTCGTACATTCCAATTCGCCAAATTCAAATGACCTGCTCCGTTGCGACGCCCCTGTGACGTCAATTCCAAAATGGGTTTCCCATTGCCGATCGATTAGAACCGTTCCATGACCGGAAGAAGCGCCAGCTCTTTCTCCAGAGGATGCAAAAAACCGCGTGTCCGTATCTCAAACAGCGCGCCAGGATTCGTCGAACGAAGACGAGTCAGCGCGCCCGATTTCGGCTCGCTGCCGCCTAAAATGTGGCGGGAAACGTAATGACCCTCTTAAGATTAATCTAATTTGGGTTTCACTGCTTCGTCGATTGGGTGATTATTTTTGGCCTGCTGTGAGACGTCTTTAAACAGCAATTTTTCTGTCAATTTAATTTCCCCACTTGATCATCTAGTGTGGGAACAAGTTTAAATATGTATTCATGCCATGTTTCCAGTGCTGTGGTATATTTTTTACTTCAGAGTGATCCCCATGTGCACTTTAAAATGTTTGCCATTGTTTAATTAACTGATTTACTGTGTATGTTGCTGGTGTCATATTAATTTATTTTTATTCTTTAGTGCTGGAGAACCATGGCAGTGGAAGTCCTGTCTCCTACGCACCACCCCCTACCTCCACCACCATATCTGTCTCACAACCTCCCATACCTACTTCCACAGCACCCACCACCTTCTCCCAGAGTCACAGTGAGCTGAGTCTTTCAGAGCTCCCAGAACCCCCCATCCCAGTATCAGAAATTGGGCCCATACCGCCACCACCAATGTTCAGTTCCCCATCACCAACTCCATCTGCTAGAGCCATGCAGCAGCAGCAGCAACAACACCACCAACAGCAACATCTTCAGTATCATGGGCAGCAGCAACTCCATCCACATATGGAGCATCACCAGTATCAGGAGTATCACCCTCAGCAGCTAATGAATCATCATGGGAGTGGAGTGCAGGATTCCATACCCTTCGATCTCTCGGACTGCCAGGATGATGGTATGTCCCACTTGCCGACAGGGTAGCCAACTTACAAGGTGGATTCATTCAAGGCATTGATAATTTTCTGTTGGGGATGCATAGAGTAAGTGCTTCAGTAAGTTGCTGTCTACTTTATATTACTTGTGCGGCCAACCTAACATTGCTGGGGTACACAGAGCAAGTGGTAAGCTTTACACCCGAATTGAGAGTTGAAATATGGTTCGACTTCTGATTGGAATGTTTGGCAATTTGCATCCACAAGTTAAATAAGCATATAATAAGTCGTGTCTACCTTTCTTTTTTTCCTTTTGTATCAACTTGTTGTTTTATTATAGTCAGAATCATCTGCCAGCATCGTGATTTTCTCTTTCATTTCAAACTGATTGCAAATGACATATTATGCATGTGCAACTGTGTGATGTTCCATGAAGTAAAACATTATTCACTCTGTTTGTCATTCACAGATGAGGATGATATTGGCCTGGCAACAGACCTCCTAGAAGGTGATGTGGATGCAGATGACGAGGAGGATGAGCGCTTCATGGACCACTTCATGGACCGTGGATCGCCCTATCACCAGCCACAGTCTGGTTCTTATTCAACTGCTTACTATGACACCACCCGCATAGAGGAGATACCAGCCAAGGAACCCAAGTTCAATGCGATGCCTGCCAAGTCAGCTCTTAAGAAGAAGGGGGCTGGGGGAGGAACTAACAGTGGTCAGGGGACACCTACACAGACCCCAACACAGGAGAGTAAACCTTTTCCAGCCAGTCAAGAGCATCCGCAAGCCAAGTGAGTAGCGCTGAAGTGACTTTGTGTGGTGAAGCTGAGCTTGTGTGACCATCAGCTTTAGCACTCAAAGTTTTGAAAAATACATTGCTTAAGCTTTATCCAAATGCAGAAAGCTGAAGGTTGATGTTGGGCTGTGAGGCATTTTCTTGGAGTAGACTTTCAAAACGTGTGGGCAGATGGGTTTGATGGGAATTATTCCTTGTAGACTTTCTTTGGGGGACAGTTTTGTTAATTTGAGGTACCACAAGAAACTGGGATATTTTGAAAATATTTCTCGTGCTATGAAGCATTAATGCTAGTAATTTAAAAGTAGTAATAGGTTTCATAGCATATCAGCATTTGAGGCCATAGGCCTGTATTCTTGACTTCTAACTTTAAAATTGTGTTTGCCAGAAGGTTGCTGCTGCATTTCTCACACACAGATTGATACACGTTGTTGTAGAATTATTAAATATTAAATGTGTGCTCTAAACGTTTGCAATATGCAAGATATACTGGCAAAAATGTAGACCAAAATCTGTGCAAACGTGTCCTAAATACTCTTGCTACGGTAAACCATGAATACCAAAATAATATCTGCATGAAGTAGTAATTGAGTTGCATAAACGAAGGAGTACACTTGCATGAGCTGTTGCTCCACAGGGACATCAAACAGAAGGTATGTCTTATCAGGAGGGGGAAAATCTGGTCAACAATATAAATATTTATGTCTTGGCACATTAAAGAAAGAACATGAGTACAGAATATGATGGAGACTGAAATAGCCGGGAAGGTAGCATAGCATGCATTCCACTGACAGGTCCATGTGAAACTTATACACTTGTATCCATAGGTAAAGGGGATTCATTGCACAGGTTAGCCAGTAGTCTACTGATCTGTATCAGCAAATTAAATGAAAAATAAGTTTCGCACCAGGGGGAGTTTTGCGTTGCCGTGTAGTTATTTTCCACAGATAATATTATAGCCCATGCATTTGGCATCAAGGAAGCAGTGTTGAATTTGTTAACCGTATTTTGGTATTGACATTTTTAATGGCATGACTTATTTACCCCCCTCCCCCTCCCCCCAACTTGTTTCCTTGTAGAAGGCCACCTTTGAGGCCACGGATAAGATTCAGGTAATATTTTAAAAGTAGACCATTTCTTGGTGTAACAAAGAACACCCTTCCCGTTCTCCATGCATGAATAACAAGCTGTCAGTTGCATGAGATGTAGAGTGCATTAGATGCAAGGTTAACTTGCAGAGACAGCTCAACACAGCTACCAAAAGTGTGAAGTTTTATTTATCATTCTAAAATGTCAATTTAATTTGATTCAGCATTACGGTCTTTCGTAAACCCGCAGCAACTTCACAAATACATGGAAATATAGAAAGAAATTGAAAATCACTTGGGCCCTCCAGTATTCTCGACCTTCCTGCATGTGGGAAAGTAATTTGAAGAATCAAAAACAGCATGTTTTTCCATTGAGGGGCCAAAAATGGTATATTATAGCCGAGGTAAGGTGAAAATGAGTCTGTTATATCAGGAGTAAAAATACACAGGGCCTTATGGAAGTATGGTGGGATCGGCCTTTTGAGTTTGTTATAACCAAAAGTCCATTATATCCGAGGCTGTTATATCCGGAGTCAACTGTACTTACAAGAAGTCAATTCTGTATGTAGTTGACAGTGAGGGGCAAGTAGGTTCCAGAAAAGAAGTGCACTTATTTTTCACTTGTCCTGGATTGAATGACATTTTTATGCACTGATTTTCCAAACTCAGTGTATGCTTATAATTTTGAAGTTAATGCTGTGCACAATAGAGCATATGCATGCCGATGATTTGTCTTATTTTCACACACTTTTAGTAGCAGTTAACCCAGTCCTCTTGCACCTGCTTCCCAAAACCTTCCACTCTTACCCAACTTCTCAGACACAATGAGTGTGTGTGTGTGTTTGCATAGAACGTATGACCGGTGGAAGAGATGGACTAATGTGGAAATAATGTGACCTCTCCCTCCCTCTCTCACCCGTCCGTCCCACCCACTATAAACACCCTCTCTCTTTGGGTTTTGGGTTTCACACGGGACAGATTTACAGAGAGTCTCTCGTGTCTTCACAACACCCACAGCAACCGTCCAGTGCGATTTGGAGCGTCCCAGCCATTGTCCAGTGAGAACAAGGAGAATGCAAGGCCACCTGTGATTGTTATTCGAGAAGATGCAGACAGTGATGAGAGTGATGGTCCAGTTCTCTACAGGGATTCCGATGATAACATGGATGAGGAGAGTGAGTCCAATTTTGAAATCAGAGGGCATTACTTTGGGACTCCTTTTGGTGTTGTAGTTAAATGAATGCGACTCTTACTCTTGGTGTTTTTAACCCATGTAATTGTCCCTTGACTTTTGAGATACCTTCCTTTGAAATACCCATCTTGTTTTGACTAACAGTCGGACTCAGGGGCTTGGCTTGTGGTCTCGTAAGTTAAAATACTTGGGACTTTATAAGAATGCATTGAACATTCTGGGACTATATGAGCTGGAAGTTGAGAAAGAAGTGTGGTGCAGAAAACTGAGTTCTGAGAATTTCAGAATGATGTAGGGACTATATATTAGGAACTGAAATTCTTCCTCTGTAGCATTTAATGTGTGTGTGTAGATGTGTTCTTTTACTGACGCTATTAATTATTTAGTGCGGGAAGGTTCTGGCAAGTATATTTCTGTACATTTCCATGTGAACATGTTCCACTGTTAATATTTGAGGCCTGGATATATCTGGACAAATCAACTGGTAACAATGGTGGGCAGTCATCTTATACACAGTGTGGGAGGGAATTTCAAGCACTGAAATGTCATATGCTATGGAATTCTAGTGAGCTGTACAGCTAAGGAAAGGGGACAAGGAAGGCAACTAGCTTAGTAAAATGGAAATCCCAAGTTGAGGCAATTTTGACACTTTCAGCATGCTGTTACCCATGACCCTCTGCACACTGCGTTGGGCAGCTAACCCAAGCAGGTGGGCTTGCCTGTCCAGATTCTATGTCGTTTTTGGCCTCTTTCTTTGTGGGTTACGTTTGCCTGGTCCATTTCTTTTGCATGATTATTAATGTGCACCTTTAGTGAAACTGGCACGGAGTAGGTCTTTAATGCCTCTTTCTTCCTCATATGCAGTAAGACAGCTTCGGATTGTTGGGGAAATGTTCAGAAGGTTGATTGTGCAACTGGGACATTATGTCTGCAATAGTGGAATTGGAACTTGGGTACTGATGTCAGTACAGCAAC
Source organism: Catajapyx aquilonaris (assembly GCA_000934665.2). Taxonomy (NCBI): domain Eukaryota; kingdom Metazoa; phylum Arthropoda; class Diplura; order Dicellurata; family Japygidae; genus Catajapyx; species Catajapyx aquilonaris. Next base: position 48,233 of record JYFJ02002225.1, read on the forward strand.
AGTGACTCAACAGTGAAACTTAGCAATTAAAGTCTTGAGGCATCAGGACTAAAATTCAATTGCTGGGCCTATACAGAGAGCTTAAGAAATCTAAATAGGAGGCATTCTCCTGTAAATTGTATCCTGCTTATGGACTTCTAAATATGGTTGATTGTATTTGTATAGCCAAGATGCGATAATCAGATAATCCTTCATGCCACATTTTGTGTACATGTTGAGAAAGGTTATTCAGAAATCTGTGGAAATGTTATCTTTTTGCAGCATGTCAATTGAGCTCAATCCAGGAAAAACAATGCAAAGTAATGAGTTTGCTTAACAATTTCCAGTAAGTGTTGCAGTTACGATGTTGAGAAGACCTAGTTGATTACCTTCTACATGCTGGTGTTAGTAGGCCAGAATCGATGATTAGGTGTAACATAGTGACTATAAACAGTTTATGAGAACATAATCAGGATTACCTGGGGGTACTATCAACCTTCTTGTGACTTTCCATGTCAGGGTTCCCATAAGTCTGCAATATATTGGAAATCAGACATGAGAACCCTGAATAGAAGGAAACTCGTGTATATTTTTACAGCTCAGTGTAGTTTTTTGACATTCCTTTATTTATTCTTAAGGCCGGCTAGCAGCAAAGATAGCTCGGAAGGACAGCCTTGCCCTGAAGCTGATGCTGAGGCCCAACAGGCAAGAACTCATAGACCGCAACATAATCCATATCGAGACTGAGAAGGAGAGGCAGGAGAGCAAGGAGGCTGTTGGAGCAAGGCTTATCAGGTGCAGATCAATTGATTATTATAATTATTATTATTATTAGATGGGGACATTTGATGTAATCTTGCATTTTTTTTGTTCAAAGGCGATTGAGTATGAGGCCAACTCAAGAGGAGCTTGAAGAAAGGAACATACTCAAAAGTAAGTGTCTTGCCATATTCCTTGCATATAAATAAAATATTTTTAAAATTGTCGTGTTTAAATGGTGACAATTTTGCTTAAGTTTGTGTACTTGTGAAGATATGGAATTAATTTTTTAACTTATTCTTAGAGCATAGTCCAGCAGAGGAGAAGAAGCAGAAGGAAGAAAAGAAACGGATGCTTCTTAGGAAATTGAGCTTTAGACCTACCGTTGAAGAGCTTAAAGAAAAGAAGGTGAGCCCACCATCATACATGGTTTTGCCGTCTAAATGTCTTTCTAATGATGTCAGAGCTCTGTATAATACAATTTACAGTCTGAGTATTTGCCCATTGAATTTCTTATAACTTCCACAGATTATTCGCTTTAATGACTACATAGAGGTAACTGAGGCTCATGATTACGACCGTAAGGCAGACAAGCCTTGGACTCGCCTAACTCCGAGGGACAAGGCAGCAATCAGGAAGGAGCTCAATGAATTCAAGAGCACAGAGATGGAGGTTCATGAGGACAGCAGGCATCTCACAAGGTTTGGGATCCTTTACTCTGTATTTGATGTTGCAATGCTTCAGCGTTGTAAGGACTCATTGTCTGACGATTCTTGTTTGTCAAAATGCAGGTTCCATCGGCCCTGACAATTACGGGGTGTGTGTCCTCCTGCAGTGGACTTGATTTCTAACCTGTGGACATTCACAGTGCAATGGAGGGCACATTGGCTCCATCTTAGTCTCTTATTTTTGTGGGGACATCTGGAGGTGTCGTCATTTTGTGTAAACTAGGATTTTGGCCTGGATTTGTTCGGTTACAATTAGTTGTGGAGGGAGTTGATCCTGTCGTGGGTATGTAAAGTGCAACCGTGAATTTTATTTTCATAATTTTGTCAAACTGGTTTTTCTTCTCTCTGGATTGAGAGACCTGAGCCTTGACTTGAACTTTTTAAATCATTATTATTATTAAATTTTTTTTACAAATTTTCAAAGGTGGAATGTACAGTTGCTCAAGCTTTTCGTCGCAAGGATATGCAATACTTTTTTGTCAGTTCTATTCTTTCACAATTAGGTCCTCCCTGCAGTTTTTTTTTTAGAAAGCAGATCAAGACATGGTAAAAAAATATTTGAATGTTAGCGGCGTATTTTTCCATAATTTTTTGTGGATGGTAGCAACCTGTGTACTTGGTATTTTCTTTCCCTCTTGGGGACAGTGCCTGTTAGGGGTGTATTTTGTCATTGTGGCCATTCTCATCATGGCATATTTTGTGGAATGTCTGGTCCATATGTAAATATCAGTATTTGCCAACTTAGGATGCTGTTGTGACAGTTCATGTGTCTTTCCCTGTGCCCACCATCCTCACCCCTTCCCAATACACATACAGCACCAGCCATTTTCTGCGTCTTCGCCTTAAGTACCATAGCATTTTCTATCAACTGGTTAGTTTTGGAACTGTGGCTTATTTAAGGAAAGGAAATAGAGCCAGAACGAGAGAATGAACAAATGGGTCCCAGGCACTTGATCTCTTGTTGTATAGGCAGCAGCTCAAGGGTAATTCCAGTATTCTTCTACTTAAGATGTATCAATGCCTTTATATGTAATGATGAAATTCAGAGTTTTTTGACAGTTAAAAGATGGCATTGATTGGAAGAACAACTAACAGCAGTGCAATACAAATAAGTTGCCTTCTTGTCTTGGTTTGTGCCAACAAATGGTAGTAACATTGGAGTTCAAACCATGCTAATCCGAGTGGAATTAAGCAGTGGTCAGCACAATTATTATTCTGGTTGAGAATTTACATAGTGATGGAGTTGGTTTTTACGAAGTGAGATAACATGGTTTACAATTAAACTCCTGTCCAGATTGACTGCCAACGCACAGTTGGGAAGCCATTCTGAAGTTGTATGCCTGTATGTTGCAATACTGTGTGTACAGTGCTACAAGAGGATGGTACACTACCTAAGTTGACAACAATGAGGCAGGGAAATAAGTGATGGATGACTCAGTCAAGTCACAAGTATACAGGCCAATCTCATGTTGGGATTTAGGGCCGGTTTCACCGAGCTTGGTATATGATAAAACCAGGTTTCTTTAGGAAAATCCATACAAATAGATAGGGATTTTGCGAAAGAACCCTGGTTTTATCATATACTGAGCTTGGTGAAACCGGCCCTTAGGGCTGGTTTCACCAAGCCCAGTTTTGATAAAAACCGCGGTTCTTTTGGAAAATCCCTGCAAATAGAATAGGGATTTTCCAAAAGAACCAGGGTTTTTATCAAAACTGGGCTTGGTGAACCCGGCCCTTATATTACCAGTGGGACTGCACTTGCAAGGCTGGGTGGAGTAACCCACCAGGTTTTATGCAAACTTATTGTTGTTTGTTATCTTATGGAGTGTGTACCACCCCACTGTAGGTGTACTGCAAATCTTTTTTTCTCATTTTACATTTTTGGTGTCAACATGAGTAATCTTGCACTTCCTGACTAATTACTTGCCAAGATGTTAGCCAAATTGACTTGCAAATGAACCTGTGATACCCAACTTGTCCACGTGTGTGCTATAAATTGGTGACACGCTCACTTTATGTCAATATCCAGGGGGTTTAAGGGTGCCTTGGTGGTGTAATGGTTAGTAGAACAGCTTTTTCGAATGAGAAGTGACTACAAATGATGATAAGATCCTTATACCAATAAGAAACATTACTTAATTGTTTGGCAATGTAATACGCTGAGCTTTTTAGTCCATCTGTTTGTTGAAAAGAACACTTTCTAAAACTGGTGATTTCTCATATATGAATGCACAATGTGGCTATCCCTCACATGGAATAATTCAGTGGCAAACTAGTAATGCATGCATGTTAACGCCATTAACGTCAATTTTAGTGAATTAAATGCAACTCTAAAAATTGCACATTTTCTATTACTGTAAAAGATTAAGAAACTGTTTCAAAGGCTTCTAGCACTTGTGGCAATCCTCAAGTTTGTTTGTTTGGGAAGGAACCAAAGCAATTGTGGCTCTCTGGCCATCGAGGTATTGCATCAGCCAATGGGAATGAGCCCAGCGGGTCTCTTAATCAATTCCATGCTTCTGCTATCTGCAAATAGGATCAACCCATGGCAAATAAGATAGAGCATCAATGCAGGATCTTAGCACCTTCTGTGGCCATTTGAAACTTGATGAAACTACAAATTTGCAGTTTTCGAACACTATTATCTCAGTTGGGGATCTAAGGCAAAAACTGAGTTGCGCTCTTATACACTGGTTCTTTTTCTTCACGTTGTCTCCAATGCAGCACACACATGTTCAACTAGTAAAGCAGCCTTGTAATCACTCCTTCCATAATCAGGTCCTCCCTATTTATATGTATGGCTGATACGTTCAAATGATTGTGGAAGTACAGGTGAAGGCATAAAAATAATACATGGAGGTGAAAAATTACTCTGATACAGTTGAGATGCCATCAATATTACGCTTTTCCTGTGACAACATAACCACTGGCTTCCTTGACAAGTTAGCACAAGATTGCTTTATGTGCTTCCAAAATTGTGTCTCGCTGCTGACCAAGTAATGTAATGACCAATTCACACACAAATGCTAGTACTTAGGATAAACTTACTAACTGGAGTTAGCATGATCTGGACTTCATCAGTCCTACTTCTGCATTGACAAAAAATCCATTTGTAATCATACATTTGCACTGTCCCAGAAGTGAAATGGAGGCCAAGACTTGTCTCAAATGTGAGTCGCCAACGAATTCAACTCGCCTTCTTTTTTTTCACCCCAACCCCTGATCCTCCGACTCCCTGGTGTCTTGATGTAATTACGACAGTGAAGTGTCTGTGCCTTTACTGTACTAATGTGAGAGCTGACTGAGCTCAAAAATTGAAATAATTTCAAGCCACCCAAAATATGAGTGTAACAGTGCAACATTAGGTCACAATGGAGGAGCAAGATGCCGGGCATTTTTTTGAAAAGAAAACGACATTAATGCCCCTATTTCTTCATTATTGATGTACCCATAAATCGTGCCAACACTTAGTGATTTGTTCCACTTTTGAACCCAACCCATGAGCATGATTATACTTGTTGTCGCTTACTCACTAGAAGGGCTGCTTCTGTGATCTCCCCTGTGTTTTATTTATGCTTTTATATATTTAAAAATTGTGTTGAGTGCAGGGAGGATAGTGGGTTGCTGTGTGTGTGGATGTTTGGTGTATTGACCTGCTTCTTTTATATAAAAAGAAAATTCAAATTGTGTTTGTAAAGAGAAGGATGTACTGTATGTGATGGCATTCGGAGTAGTACAGGGACCTTATGAAAGTAGCATTGCCAAAACCAACTCAAATTTTCGAGTGTGTGATATCAAGCCAACTTGTGGCGAAGCTAGTTTTTTTCCGAGCTTTTTTCACCTGTACATAGTTTCAACATTTTTTAAAGAATTTATTACGGTAACGATTTTTAAAGAAAATCCTGCCTTGGACATAGCAATAGAGAACTCCTAGTTCAAAATGTACTTCCAATTTACGACCAATTTGGTTCCTTTGCCAGCGACTGGTGTATCATGCATTTCACCCACTCGCATTAAGTTTTAATGGAAGGGCAAAATCATGCGCTCGCAATTAATGTGTCACAGCAAGTGATTGCAAATCCGCCAACTTTTGTACCATATTGTATTATAAATCCCCCCCAATTTTAGCATGCTTCTAAAACGACTTGAGGAAAGGCTTGGCGGTTGAGACTGGGTTCGGATGGATGGACCCAAATCAACCAAAAGCAGAGCCCTTCAGTGGGTCAGTGGCGACAATCTTAGCACAACCCTTGTACTGTATATAAAGTGGACTTTGTTTTATATTTTTTATCCCCTGTACATATTTTGACACTTCCCTCAATGTATGTGACAAAAGTGTTTCTCCCCACTTTTTTTTGGGTGTGGAGTATTGTGGAGGGAATGTGAAGAGTGAGTGAGTGAGGTCTGGGTTACATGCCAAGATGTAATTTGGACATTGTATTGGGGATATAAAAAGAAAGACCTTCTACATGCATATGGACACTTTTCATTTGTTACCAGACAGAGTCTATGTTCCTCAGCATTATCCATCCCATGCAGCATTTCCAGGTCAGACTACATCCTGGAAAGTAGGTTGTTTGTAGGACAAGGAAACGGTTGCATGCAAGCCAGGATGAAGAAGCTCCCACAAAGTAATAATAATTCGACTCTTTGCTATGTTGCGCTGTGTACTGTACTGTTACTACTGTACCGATATTTTATATATGCTGTCTTGAAATGAGAAGGAACAGCATGCTAATCATCATTACGCCTGATAAATCTTGTAGTGATACTACAACTTCCAAGATGTGGGTATCTACTGCTTGTTTGTATGCGAATGGTTAGCGTCGCCCACGGTGTCGCCTCTGCTAATTGTAAGGGCCCACGTTCGAGTCAAGACTGCAGGAGCGATTTTTTTATTATTATTTTTCATTAAATAATCCTGGGGGGGGGGGGANGTAGTGCTTTCAATAAGGTTCATCGCACGGACCTTTGTTGCCATCAGTTCAGGCCAAGATGTTGGTGGCGCATCCTCTTCATCTTCCGGATCAAGAAGGTCAAAGAAGATGAGAGGGACACTGAAGAGAGGGGTGGGGAAGAAAAATTAAACTGTTTTTATTTCTTACATGAAGCATTGGATGAAAAAATAAATAATGCTATCTCTCGCATGTATAGATGTACTTATTGTAAAGAAAGAGCGCCATCACTGAAAGACCTGAAATCACTGAAAGTAGGCTAATTACTCAATTGCGAAAAATTTTGATATGTAGCCCTATTACTCTGCATAAAACTCCATGACAGCAAAGTGTGAAAAACCAATATATAAAAAGAAAACACCAAGCGGAGCCTTGTAAAACATATTTTCGACTTGTGACCGCCCCACAGTGATCTAGATTAGGAAAATCCTGGCCAAAATGTTATTTATCATCGTGGGAAAATGAAAATAAGTTTTTAGGGGGTTTCCTAGTCGCTGAACACGAATTTGAAGTCAGAATTGTCAAATTGCCAGGTGTGCAAGTACAGGGTTGGACAAAATAATAGGCCCCCCTTGCGAAAAGGGGTTGAAACTTCGGGCCTGTTTTATTCGAAAACTGGAAAGGTTTGAAAGGTGACTTTTACTGAGTTTTGAAGCTCTGTCGATGTACATTTGTCGAGGCATGCAAATGACGCTAAAATCGCGAGCGGGGGAGAGAAACAAAAGACGAACGACATAGTGATCTGGATTCGGAGAAACATTGTCAAAGGTATATTTTATCAACTTTTAAGTCACGGAAATCATTTTAAGGGTTTTCGGGGTCGCTAAAAATGAATATGATATTAAAACTGCCGAATTCAAGATGGATGATCCAATATGGCGATATACAGGATATTTATTTATTTATTTATTTATTTATTTAATTTACCCCGTGTTCGAGCCTTTGGCTCGTTTTGGGGGACAAAACCACATATGTATTACATACACTGATACAGATTAGGTATATGTGTGCATTAATGCTCATTTGTATTTACAATTTTGATCACGTTTTGAAAAAAGGAGAACAATTTATGAACATCTGGTTTTTGACTATTGGTGAAGAGCATCAAGATCTGGTCAGGTGGAAATTTAGGTATATCAAACAGGTGTTTCCGTCTTGGAGGTATGAACAAGGGGCACTCGTAGATTATGTGAAAAATTGAACAGTTTACCTGCCAATTGCACCATACACACTGTTCCTCTGATTCTATTTTAAATTGCTCGTTTTGTTTTAATTTTATATAGCAGGAGTTATTTCGCAAATTCGCTAACAACCGAATGTGGGATATTGGCAGGTCTATGTTAAAATAGCTTTCTCTCTGGAATTCGTCTTATACCTCTTTGTAGCTTGTATATCTACTGGTTTTTTGTAGTCTGTTTATTAAATCATTTTTAAGCGCCAGTTGATATACAGGATATAAACAAATGGATATGGTATGTCATAAAAAGATATTTTATGTCTGGTAATGATTTATATATTCCAATGTACTGGAAAATAGTTTAAATTTTATAAGTGGTAATAAGTGATAAAAAGGAGACAGAAAATACACACATGCTCAAAATATGCGGTATTCAAATACGTCTCATCAAAATGCGTGTGATTCAAAATACTCACTTTTCAATAGAGAGATCTCTCGATATTGAAAAGTTTTGCATAAAAATTACATTTACATCTGTAAATGTCACTTTTTATGCAAATGGTTCCCTTAAGGTCAAAAGAAAATAGAAATCTTCATTTATTATCAGTCTTACCATTAGTTTGCATACTATGTAAAACCATCTTCAAATCCAAACACATTTACACGCATACATACTCTTACTCATTTACATAAGTATTTACAAAAATACATTAAACCTTTCTATTTAACTTACTTTGCAAGTAAGTTACATTTGTAATTTACCATTAATTGACATAATTGGCAAAAGCACTACAGTATTCACATCCAATGATATGTACACCTACGCACACACTTGCCCACATGTTGTATTTACATGACTCGCACAATAGATAAATGTACATTGCACGATATCGAAAAATTCACACATCACCATTACAGATTTACAGAGGGAGAAATTATGCTTCAGCTGCCATAATTATAACCACGTCTTTCCTACAGTCCTTCCTCTTCGCTCTCATCGCTTTCATCACTTCCCTCTTCATCTTCATCACTCCCCTCTTCATCTTCATCACTTCCATCTTCATCGTCATCGCCAAATGAGAGCAGATTTTTTACATCCTCAGGCAATTTTTTCCTTTTTTGGGGGTTGAAGCCTCGGAGAGTGGTAACTGCTGGGTCTGAATTGAGAAGCAACCGATTCAGGAGGTCCAGGTTCGTGACGCTTCTGGACATCTTTCTTGCATGATGCTCCCGGTATTTTCTTGTCACTTTGTTCGTTGCTTCTAGAGCTTCTTCGATAACTGACCTGGAATATTAAATTACATGCATCTACAGTACATTCATTTTAGGACAATATAATATATTATTGGCCTATGTTGACATTAGGCTCAAACTCACCAATGGGAAGCATAGCTCCTTTGATGACAGCCGCACCATGAATTAGTATCTTATGCACCGTAGGGGGCATATAGTACCAATTGTACAATGTCACGTACAGTTCTGTTTCTGCACAGTACTTCGCAAATGCTTCGATCTTAATTATCCGTCCACTTGCCAGGACTGTGGTGATACAAGCAAACCTTCGAATGATCTTTTCGTCAAGTCCTATGATGCAGGGTGACATTCAGGTCAGTTGTAAGTGACGGTAATTGACAAAATCTGCCAATATCGAGAAAATCTTACCGGTAATCTCAGCCGAAACAGATGGATTTTCAAAGAATCGCCTAGCCGTGTTACCATCCTTAGATGTCCCGGCTCCAGGCTTTGGGACATCTACAATAAGTCCCAAACGTGAACGGAATGCCTCTTGCACTTTCTTCTTTTTGGCTGCCAATAACTCGCTGCTTCCATCTTTGGCACTTTGCTATAATAGTGATGTGCAACATTTTAAAATTTAAACCGGTTAGAGTGTTTAGAGCAATCATTATAATGGGACACACTATTTACCCTCCACTTCTTAAAGTCCATCCTGTAGGATACGTGCAAGAGGCACTCAAAGAATCTGATACGAGCATGGAGAGGAGAGAGGCCAAATCCGAAGTTTTCCTTCTTCTCTGGCAATTTCCTCATCCTCTCCAAGTCGTTCATTTGAGACAACTTCGCGTCACAAATGAAGCATTTCATTGATGTCGTGTTTGTCAACTCATTGCAAACCTGTCAAGAATGTAATAATAATAATCAAATTATGGCTCTGGATATAACTATCAACATAACTTGCGTGTATGGACGAATACTAATAATACTGACCTTTCCGTCCACCATTGTCATCATGAGGGAAAAATTGACGATGATATCGGGTTCCACTTGAAGGGGCTGCAGGTTGGCTATTTGGTTCTCGATGTACTCCTCTTCTTTTATGGTTTCCTTTGATTCTTGTATCCATTGCAAGTGGATGGGCCGCGGCAGAATGAAGTCGAGGACGGGCGAGGGTTTTCCCAATAGTGTTGTCCGGTGTTGTCATCGGTGAGACGGAGAGGAACCATGGCAGTAGTAAACAAACTTTCATCTGAAGAAGCGGTACTTCCTTTTTTCCATTTCTGCTTATATCGGGAGTGACCCGAGCTGCCATCAAACCCCCACTTACAATACAGAGTGATGCAGCAAATCTTGCAACCGGACTTCACAGCTACCGTCAGAGTATGATATTCCAGTGGGGTAGCTGGCTTGTTTTTCATGCATAATCTTTTCGTATGAGGGTAAAATATCATGGCCATGATTTTTTACAATCTTACGGATGTTTTTGTACACCTTTTGTGATAGGTCGTTTGACATAATCATGGCTACTGCTTCTTTTGACGTAAGAGGAGCAGCCTGTGTTCTTTCACCGCGGATATAATCTCGCCAACATGATAGTATCCTATTTCCTCTCTTTGGAGTTGTAGTTGTTACTTCCTTAAGTAATTTGGCAGAGGAGTCATCACCTTCAGCCCGAAGTGCCATAGAGGTGGCATAGGAGAGCTCAGCTGTTGACACATGGGATCTGAGTGATTCAGTTTTCCTCCTCTTGCTTCTGTCGCTGGCATCCTGAAACAGAGTCCGAGGCCTTCCTACTGAACTGCTTGATGATGCACCTCGTACACCTAAAACTGCGATCGGTACCCGTACTTGCACAGATCCCTTGAGCCACTGGGCGTTCTTATTCAAGAAACGTGAATGGTGTCGATTGCAGTTTTTCCATCTTTGCAGATATGGAAGCAAAAAATTCAACCGAATATTCTCGACGAGAGAGGGTTTCGTGGCGTCTTGTTGCTCTTCACTAAGGGCAAATTCCCTTGCAAATTCCTCTAATATGTAATTGCAGACATGATCCTCCTTCTCTTGTGCCGATCCAGAATGTTCCACATACTTATCATGGAGAAGACTCCTGCTAAAAACTTTTTGTAGCTCTAGGATCCATAGCCTACAAAATTTATAACATAATAAATAATCGCCTTCTACAGTATATAATCAGTTCTCTTACCTCGATTTTATGCCTGCAAAGTCAATGCGACACAACAACGTGGGTGCATGAGTCCAGGACAAATCGCCCAAAAGAGGTAACTCGATATTTTTGGGTACAACTAACCACTATCATTCCTGGTCAAATCCTAAAAGTGTAGTACGAAAGTAGCATATGTTGCTTCCCAAGTGAATAAGTCACTCACAACTACAACAGTGTGAAAAATGCAGTCGCAGTGAAAAAAACGGTTCATACACAGGTACAACTCCGCTCATAATAATCTCGGCAACTATTCGCACTACGGTGATGATCAAGGTGCTGTTGCATATGCTTCATGAACTGCATTCTACACAATGCACTTTTCCAACTGGCTCACTTGCATTGTAGAAAACTCACCCACAGTTTGTAGTACTCGTATTATATACAGTATATTTCAGTGGCGTCGCTAGGCAGGTGCGGGGGGTGCGGACCGCACCGGGTGCCACCCTCAAAGGGGGTGACACCCAAGTGATGTGTGAAATTTTTTGGAACCCTTGAGAGAATGTATGCTTTCTTTGCGGCTTCCACGCATCGATGGAAACTACGGAAATAATTTCAAGGTGTACGAGGTGTGATCAAAAAGTTCCCGGACTGTCGATATACCGTGAAATCCAGTGGAGGTACGAACTTGTGACGTTAGGGGACGCTAGGTACACCTTTCATCTATTAGTCTGAAAAATCTCGTCTTCATAGGTGCGCATGTTTCCGAGTTTCGGCAGTGTTCTTGTGCTTCTGCGATTTTTCGAAATCGCTTATGTTAGGGAGCAAAAGATTTGTACATTTTGCTTCCAGCTCAACAACACTTCGGATGCAACCAACCGAATGCTGAACAAGGCTTTTGATGAGCAAGTTGTAAGACAAGCAATAACATATATGAGTGGGTTAACAGCTTCGAAGGTGGCGCGTCAAGTTTGCAGCAAAATCAACTCAATGCTGATCATTTTATTTGACATTTTAGGGATTGTGCATATGGAGTTTCTCCCTCCTGGTAAAACTGTCAACGGCAAGTATTAGGGCCTACTGGGATGGTTTGAGACGATTTAGGCTCAAATGGCCGGAGATGTGGAAGAACATAATTATAGACTGGTTGCTGCACCATGACAATGCCGCCTGCACACACCTCACGCGTAGTCAGGGACTTCCTGATAAAAAAATAACATGACCACTGTTCCCCACCCTGCATATTCGCTTGTCCTGGCCAAGGGGGTACTCACTTCGGTACTCCGGTGTACACCTGCAGTGGTACTCTTTGGTATTCCCTGGTACTCCCTGGTGCTCCCAGACAATAAACAAATATGCCTCTAACTTCGGGATCTTTTCCCTCTCGTGTCGTGCTCCCAATCCCAAGGGGCTAAAAATGGTGCCGGGGATCGAACCCGGGACCTTTCACATGCAAAGCGAACGCTCTACCACTGAGATACACCGCCGGAATCATGACGTCACGATAGGGGGCGAGCTCCTCCGTAAGCGGACTATGGCGGGAGCACATTTTTGTACACGTTTTCTCCATTATTTTCATG
>KZ538578.1:7914-63335 GCA_000934665.2 Catajapyx aquilonaris
AAAAAAAAAAAAAAAAAAAAAAAAAAAATCTGTCTGAATTTTGTCTTAAACATTGTGGCTGTCAAAGAACCAAAGTCCTCGAAATATTGGGGTCATTCCGAATCAAGTAGGCCAAAATGTTGCTTGACCCTCTCGGATGTTGGTGGAAAAAAAACACAGAAATGCACACCTATTCCATAATGCTGAACATCAAGTTTCATCCATATTGCTAAATAGCGTGAGGAGGGGTAAATTCGCGAAATTTTGGAAAGGGCTAAAAATGAGGCCTTTTCCGGTTAGTGGAATTGGTCAAAATCCAGTAAACATAGATATCAAATGATATAAAAAGACTTGAAAAATGTCAAAAATTTAAGCAGAAAAACATGTGCCATTTGTTCTATTCATCCCATGCTCAGTCACATCTCCAAGAATTTGCTCTGATAATAAATTAGTGATGTGTTTGTGAAACGTCAGTCATATTTGGTGACATGAGTTGTGACCCACATAAGGTTTAATGTTATGTTCAATTGACCGAAGCAGTTTGGAGGAGGGGATGTGGTGTCCGACTGGTAATCGGGAGGTCCTGGGATCAAATCCTGGGGCCGGCAACTCTGACCGTGGTTTTCTGTGGTTTCCCACGGTCCAGGAAAATTCTGGCGTTGCTTCCGTAATTAATAGGCCACAGCCGCTTCCTTCAGTCCCTATCCTATCCCAAAGAGCACAGTAAAATGAAAGCAAAGAGTTCAAGGCAAAACAAACTTCCCCCCTAAAGAGCCGATGGCTGATAAAGGGGTATGAATTATTATTATTATTATTATTATTATTATTATTATTATTATTATTATTATTATTATTATGTTATGTTCAATTTGAAACCAGGTAGCATATACTGTATGCATGGCTTGCAAGAAAATATGAGGGATGTTTCGCAGACTCATCACTAATTTTATGGGGCCCAAATTCTGAGATATGTGACCGACGGAATGCCACACGTTTTTCTGGTTACATAAAGCTAATTCTGTAGTTGCATTATCCTCGTCTTACTCCATCTTTTGATGCACATAATTATGTTCGTTGGGTTTTGACCACTTCCACTAACCGAAAACAATATTCGGCAAGGGCTCATTTTAAGGCAGTTTCAAAATTTCGGCTAGGTTCCCCTTTATACAGTACCGGTACTGTACGTAGTCAACTTCCGAACACCGTTCGTAAGCATTTTTAGCCCTTTTCCTTTTTCCCACATCTTGAGTGGTCGCATTTTCAGGGTGAGAGAATTAGCGTGTTTGAGCAAGTCTTATCGAATCCTTACATATGAATCAAGGCCCAGGCCCCCGACCGAAACAGGGGGTCCCAAATTGGCGAATTTCTACTGGAAAAAATTTGACATTATAGGGCCCAGAGTCCCAAACCCAAAGAGGGGCCCCAAATTACAAATTCTCCTAAGTATATACATGTTGTATAATAATTTTATATGGCTTTTTATATACTTCAACTCACCATAAAACATGTTTGATTTTGGTTAAATTTTTATGCTGAAGACTTCAGTCACTACTGTGTTAAAAACACTAATTTTACAACTTGGGTATTTCGGTTATCATGAAGTAAAAAGGCTGATTCATTATAGTGTATACCGTATGTTGTATACAGGTATATCCCATATTCATAGCAGCTGTGTCCTTCTTTTTGGAGATTTGGAAATGGCCACCCTATCTAACTATCTTATACATTGTTGTAATACCAGCATGTTAAACTGAGATGCAACCGACAAGGGAAGTGTAAGTGTTGTCCGTGGAGTTTCTGAATGAAACTTGGGACAATAATATAGGCAGGTAAGTTATTAAAGAAAATGCAAACAATTTAGGCGGATGCCCACAAGGTCAAAAGTTATGACCTCTCGAACTCACCAGGGACACTTTCCAAGGTCTCACCGATTTTCTTGAAATTCGGTACCTTGGTAGGCCACCCCAAGGGATGAAAAACACACCTAAAGTGACCCACTCAAAATGACCAGGTGACCCCTTTTGGTGGGCAGAGGTCAACTCTTAAATGCCGAAAACTCACCCACTTTCTTGAAATTCGGTGCATTGGTAGCCCACAAAAACGGGTTACCGGGTCATTTTGAGCAGGTCACTTTATGTGCGTTTTTCATCCCTTGGGCTGGCCTTCCAATGCGCCGAATTTCAAGAAAATCAGTGAGACCTTGGAAAGTGTCCCTTGTGAGTTCAAGAGATCATAACTTTTGAGCTTGTCGGCATCCGCCTAAATTGTTTGCATTTTCTTTAATAACTTACCTGCCTATATTATTGTCCCAAGTTTCATTCAGAAACTCCACGGACAACACTTACACTTCCCTTGTGAGATGTGATTAGTGGTTAATAATTTTCTGGCACCAATCTGCTTATTTTTAAGCAGACACTTTAGAACAGCTACTTTTAGTAGTTATCAAAAGTATTACATGCTAAGATGAGGCCAAACTGAATCATCCATCCCAACTCTGAATTGAAATGAATTCCCCATTGGGAATGGCCTTTCTGAACAACTGAAATCATGATAGATCCTATTGTTACAGGCAGACCCCCTGGAAGGCGCTAACAGGATTGATCAATGTAACTAATTTTAGCAGCTAATATCTCTGATAACCTCAATAAAACTGATAAGCCCCATGGCCATTTCAATATTGTAACACACTGTATGTTACATTCAATTGCATTTAATTGCATTTGTAGCACATTTCCTACCACGAAAAAGTGAATAATGTGACAATTTTTAATTATTACCATTATTACAATTTCAGTTTAAAAAATTCACTGAATAAATATGTATGAAGTGCAGAGATTACAAAAATTGTGCATACCATGCTGTAGAGGAATGGTCCCCACGTCAGAACTGAATCAACTGGAGAAATCCAAGAGTCACCAAGAGCTATTCCTTTAAAGGCACACTTGATTTTTCCTTTGACAATGCTCTAGCATGAAAAAGTAACAAAAAATCCCATGTTACATAGATATAGCATGTCTCCCAAACAACTCACCACACCTTATGCAGTGATGCGGCCAACAGCGTGGCCATTTTTCCTCCATAAGATTCAGCAAATATGTAAAATGGAACAGTCTGAAACTCAGGCAGCTTTTGCATGAGCAACACTTTTAGCATGTTGAGGAGATCATCAGCAATCATGCTGTTGTTTCTTGCTAACAGCTTCGTGTTATTCACATAACTAAAGCCAGTTCCGACAGGATTGTCCACAAAGAGAACATTAGTGTAATTGACCCATGTGTAAGTCCGGTTCTGTAAATTGACATCTTGTGGACCAATCTCCAAAAAATTTCCCACTCCTGTTGAGGATGCCCCAGGTCCTCCCTGCAGCCACATGACCAGTGGATGTTTAGTATGATCTTCAGAAGCTCGAGTGTAGTACAACCACCAGAACATGTTGGCACCAGGGCGAGTCTCTATGTATCCCCATGATTGCTTGGCAGAGTCTTGAGGATTGAAGCGCTTTCCTATGGAGATATAAAAATATTAGTGCTTTGGGAAGTTACTAACACAATGGCAATTTTTGTTGCCAGTTCTGGCCAAATAATATGAATTCTTTGTTCTTGTCATTCGCGCGAGACCATACCATATCCTTTCACATCAATTTATTAAAAATTAAAATATCCGCAAAAGCCCTCAGCTATGACTTGGAGTATTGAAAAATTCTGTAATAAGTGCCATGATTATTTATTATGCCTCTGTTTTTGTCACAATAGTGCTTTTATTGAGATACATAAACATCGGCAGTGGTTGGGTAATAAGACGCAGATAACTCAAATTATGGCCGACCAGGCTGCCATCTGGCAACCTTCCAAGCAATACCCTTATAGGGAATAAGGAAAATCAAATGGCTGGTTTCAGTAAAAAAGAAGAGTTCTCCTCAACATTGCCAAGTCCAAGTAGACCTGATAACTACGGAACTCTCAAATATGCATGGGAACTTTCCACCTTATGTTAAGGATGATGCTTTACGACATGGATTTTGTAATCAGTTCTCATGCAGGCTGCGGCATTTCTGGCACCCATCACTGGGGTGACACTTCTGTCATAGCCATGTGATGATAGGATGATATGCACTGAACCATGAGAGATAGTCAGTGTCAATGCCTATTATCAGACATAATGAGTTCCCCATAGCATAATAAAAAGTAGTGAATCTGGGTAATATGAGCCACATCAGAGTAAGTGGTTGGAGCATATGCACCTTGGGGGTCTGTATTATTAATATGGACTTCCTTAAACTCTTTTACCAAATTTCAGTCCTGCATATAGCAGTACAAAAAATCTTTCTCGCACTTCTAACAGTAGGTTTCCGAAGGATTTCATAACCAATGAGGCCTTATAGAAAGACCTCAATTTACTGAATCTGGCCAGTTTGGGCAATATGATTGAGGGCCGGTTTCACCGAGCTCAGTATATGATAAAACCAGGGTATTTCTCAAAATCCCTATCTATTTGTATGGATTTTCCTAAAGAAACCTGGTTTTATCATATACCAAGCTCGGTGAAACCGGCCCTGAGGGGTAATTAGTTTGTGAAAATTTTGAATGTGACATCTAAAAACACCATCACTGGTTCTATCCACTATCTCGATTCCTGCTGGGCCAAGCTCTAAAATCCCTATCTACAGAAAATACATATTTAACAATAATCACAGTGAATTGAAATCCTTGACATGCCATGGCAGTGATGCTATATATAACATTATTACTACAGGAGTGTGCTCATACTGCTGTCCTACAAAGGAAAATCTTACCAGCATTGTTCGATTAAGTTGAGTGACAGGTGTCCATGGCATTAGGCTACTGCAGCCAATAAGCAACACTTGGCTTTATTGCATATTGCATATTTATGGCTCTCTTTTGTAGGACAGCAGAATGGAGGTCAAGGAAAACCCAGTAGAGAAAGAATGAAAATAGATAACATTAGTTAAACCTACTAAAATGGTACAATGCATACCAAACCGTCTAAAATTGAACATTTTAAGACAGTGAAAAGGACATAACGCAATAATAATAATTCAAAAAATAACAATTTAAAAATTTTAAATAAACAAAATTACTTTATTACTTTATGAGAGAAAGTGCCTATGATCAGGACATTTTTCTCTCAAAATGTAATCAATTTCAGACTTGCGCAAGCATCGCCTAGGGTACTTGATTGGTGACCGGCACAACCCTCAGCCTACCCCCAAGTGTCTGGACCATTTCCGAGTCAATAGTACATAATGGACAATTTGGCATATACACATGGGAGTGGCCAAGGATAGGGTCGTTGCACCTGAATTACTCCTTCTACGCAAAAAATGTTTTTCCACTATCTCAGTACGTCATGGCCCAGGTTGCCTTCTCCTGAGTAAGGCTGGGTTGCTTAAATGATGGCAAACCCTGAACAGGTAATTAATTCTAGGCGTGACATGGGCACAGTTGTCCAATTTTGAACATTTGAATTTTTATAAGAGCTCCTGTTATACCTACACATCCAATATTTTTCGGCATGGTGGAGGTACTCATTGGTAATATAAGTGACTAATATATTCACAGGCAGTGCCATCCCTTTGACTTCCCATGTTTTTTAGAAGCTGCCCTATGCAAACGGACCACTGTACCCCGATACCCAGGGTCCGGAAGGGATTGGGACCCCTAATTCACACAAGAAGTATGCTTTATTTTTTATCCTACATCTAATCCATCTAAATAAATAGGAAATAAATAAAAGTGACTTCTGTTACTGCAACATGCGAACGAAAGTGAAACATCATCTCTCTCCAGAAATTATACCTTGTCCTGCCACATCCTTTCGCACATGGACTTTACTTCACACTAGTGTCTGTCAAAACCATTAGCATATAAAACTACTACGACATTAGTGCTGTACAGAGGCAAAAGGGGGCACGGTCATCCACAAAAAGGTGCACACTGGTCCATGGACCACTGTGCCCCAGAGGGCAGCAACTGACACTTATATTATGAATCGTAGCTTCCATTGCAAATCACGCTTTCCAAAGGATCTGTTCTAACTTTGCCGTTGGGTCACAAGCGACAGGATTGTTGGGACTGATATCGTGTTTGAGCAGCCCCCTGTCTGGCAGCCATCTTGTATCCAATAATCGGATCTTAATAATCGAGCGTACGGTGCGTACCGAGGAGGAAAGACCACAGTGGTTCATGCAAGCCTGTGCTTGTGTTCGCAGCCAGCGTTTTGACCTCCATTGGTAGCAAGTACCTGATGCTGTGGGTACTAGCCTTCAAATAGATGTCTCCTGATACAGCAGGATCACAGGCATCTCACAGGTGGCTGTCATGTTGGCAAGATGCATAACAGTGACCTGTTTCACTAGGTACCAGATGAAGACATTATTCTGGTTTCTTATATTTTTGAAATGGAAATGACCACTGTGCCCCGGTCTCCCCTATATGAATAACACGGGATCAACTACTTATTCTGGGTTTATTGTATTTATGAAACCAGCCATCTGCCACCTGACAAATATATTTATTAATGTACGATTTAACTTATGGATGTCTGGCAAGACATCTCGCAGACAAATTGTAATAAGCCTAACCAAAGCACAAACTTCTCGTCACATGAGTTATGGTCGTCCAATGTGACTTTCTCCCTGCCTTTCTGTAAGCAGATTCTCAGATTTCTTGAGAACATTATTTCCAAAGTTTATGGTGAACTTTTGTAAATGCAGCCACTGTAACCAATGAAATCTAACAACTGCCCTCCAAAACATACAGACAGCTGAAGACATGGTCACGATAACGTGTGACCTGTACCAACGTGACCGTGACCACATCTTGGGAACATCCGCCCCTCATTGCACTTATCACTAAATCACATGTGCAATTCAAACGCACATACTGCATGTTCTAAAAGTACGGCATGCCGCAGCTCTAATCAACGAGAGGAATGAACAGACATTTTACTAGCGCTGTACTCTCATCCCAAAAAAATGATGCGCATATCAAATACATTGCATGACCATGAGTACTGTTATTACCTTGCGTCACTTGAAGGATGGAGACCAACAACACAAGACTGAAAAGCAACTTCGTCAACTCCATGATGAATCTGCTGGTTGGATTAAAAAGAAATCAACGACGTCCCCGTCGTCTGGCTCATTTACGGGCACTCCAGGCCGAGGTGGTACACGAACATCGCATTGTATGACAATAACAATACGTTTCACGTGAGTTGCGATCCCGAGACGAACCGATGGATTACGATAATCCGCAGTGTTGCCACACTTATATGGATAATTATAATTATTATAATAATGATTTGTACATAATTTTATCCGATGTATATCTAAACTTTATGACAGTTCAGGTGGATAATTCATTAAAATAGTGTCATTTTTAGTCCGGTTCGTCTGCTAGGATGTCACAGTGTTGTCAGATTGCTTAGTATAATAAATGATCGGGTCGCCAGATGTCTCTCGAGTCGCCATCGGCGGGAATACAAGTAATTATGGACAAGTTGACCTGGGAAATATCGGTGGGCATACATGACAAATTTGCAAGAGAAAAAACCAGAATTGAAAACAAATATCTGATCTTGCACTTGCTTACGTGCTGGTGAAGAGCAAAAATTCTCGCTTTATGGCTCATATTATGATTAAATGGACTTCACCAGACGATATAGCAGAAAAATGCTAGTTAGCTGTAGAAATAACTCAAAACCGCCAAAATTGCACTTAGTGGATATCTCCTGCATGTCCATAATATATGAATGAATCATATCCATAATTGGTTTTACAATTTTTATTATTTTTTATTATTTTGCACTATGAGGATCAGGTACAGTCTACCGTGTTAGTGTTTCATAATTTTGTTTAAATCTGGCTCAGACGTTATTAGACTCTTGGGTTCAATTTTGAAAGTTGATCCAAAAAAGCTGACGGTAGTTAACTAGTAGTTATACTGCCTCCTTTTCTTGTACCTATTAGGCTTGAGGCGCTTACTGCTTTTCTTGGGCTTGGGCGCGATGTAACCCTTGGGCGGGGGCCTCAAATGGTAGCGGAGGTAGTGCTCACTTGGAGGCATACATCTTGACGGGATGGCCAGTATGTTGAGCCTAGGGGAGGTGACAGCCTGCAAATGGACTCATGGGTTACGCATCGAAAATTATCATAAGCTAAGTGATATTAAAATTCATTGAAAATATGATCATGTAAAATGTAATGAGAAAGAAGATGGTAAAATCAAGCCAATATTTGTGACGTATGAGTGGGCCATTGAGACTTACCTTTAGAGCTGATTTAGAGACAGGTATTGGGAGAGTCCGAGGGTGGATAACATAAGGATCTTCCATTCTAGGTTCGGCCAACCTCTTCAAACGAGAACTGCATCGGTAGCGTAGTGGCTTAGGGATCAATGAGGCTTTCATTGCTGACTCTGCATCTACAAAGTATAATTATAGAATTAGTATTTTTTTGTGACAAATGTTAATGACAAAATAATGAGTCCCGTACATTGAGAATACAGGCTTTTGGGTGCAGATAGCTCTAGAATACGCGCAGATGCGACAGCCGTTAAGGTTGCCTTCTTAATAGGGCGGGGAATGGTTCTGAAATAAAAATTACGAACAAATTAGTCTAAATGTGACTAGTGGATATCATACAATTGAACAAGAAACGGAATGCACTGATGCGGAATATCTTCAATAGTGGCATTAAACCCCCTGCTGAGGACATGATTTCTACATACACCTTTTAACTACAAGCCACTATTGGTTGTATTCTACTTAGCGTCATCAGTCATTCACAACGATCATGTGAGATAGTTACAGAGGTTTAATGACATCTGGGTGCTGTAGCCTGGGTGTTGCCAATATCTTCAAACGCTGCAAAATAATCGGTCAGTTATATATATTAGGATTTAATTGACAAAATAGCAGTGAAAACTATGTAGCTGCTAACATTTTTACCTCTAGATTGTATGATGGGGCGGGAGATTTTTTCTTGACCAGGGCGACGTTTACTCTGTCCATCAGAGAGGACAGAGTAGGTGGAATTGGGCGCTCATTTTCTTCTTCTTTTCGGGTGGACATGGCAAGGATTGTTAATTAAATAAATATAAGGTTTACGCTTGCACTACAGGTTTGAGTAGTAAATAATTCTTACCTGAATTTCGGTTCTTGGGTGCGGCGAGTGTCTGGAGGCGTTGAGACGGCACGGCATTCAATGCTGATTTGCTGATGGGCCACTCCACTTCCCTGAAATTTGAAATATGCAGAAATTGTATGGCTGAATTACATACGCTCTAAGACGGTATTACCATCATGTGCTGATATGTTCAAAACAATGTTCATTGTGCAATTACTTGATATTACAACTATAAAGTTTGTGAGGGAGTTTGTCTCTTTCGGTCATTCTCTCCTTCGGACAGTGTCCATACTTCGACACATACCCTGATATTTTAATGGGACTACCAACTACAGACTTCACACACAATTTTTTGTACCAAATTACTAAAATAAGTTAGACTCAGTGGCGGAACTTCAAATTCTGGGCCCCCCTGCAAGAAATTATTGTGCCCCCCCCTCCCCATAATAATAATAATAATAATAATAATAATAATAATAATAATGATAATGATGATGATGATGATGATGATGATGATGATGATGATGATGATGATAATAATAATAATAATGATAATAATAATAATAATAATAATAATAATAATAATAATAATAATAATAATAATAATAATAATAATAATAAATGATAATAATAAATCAGAGATATCGATGCATTTCAGGACAGTTTCTTTTTAATGGTACGCGTGTACTAGTAAATGACGACAGCAGTTCAATATATTCAATAAGTTCAATACAATTATTTTTCCAACAATACAAAAAAAATTAAAAATGCTTCTTTCTTGCTTTAACATTAGCAAAGTCGTTGATAACTTCATCAATGTTCAGCGCCTTAGCCTGGGCTCCTTCAATGCTAAGTAATGCCAGTCCACGTAGTCTGTCCTCCTTCATAGTATTGCGAAGGTACGTTTTTATTATTTTCAATTTAGAAAAAGATTGTTCTGCAGAAGCAGTAGTGACAGGGAGTGTGAGATATATAAAAAAAAGCATTGCAGACTTCTGAGTAGTTTGATACCAAATTTGAATATTCCAACAAAAGTAGGCTTGCCAAATCTTTTACAGACGCGCACTTCCCAATATCAAAACGAAATGTCTTTTGGAAAGATATTAGTTGCAAATGCAAGTTGTTTGAAAAGTCTGTGGGGTATGACATTTGACGCCTTGTTGCAGCTACCTTGATGTCATCATCACTTGCCTCAGACATTATTATTATTATTATTATTATTATTATTATTATTATTATTATTATTATTATTATTATTATTATTACTATTATTACTACTACTACTACTTCACTCGTGTTTGGGCCCCCCTTTGCTTTGGGCCCCCTGCCGCTGCATCCACTGCACCCCCCTAGTTCCGCCACTGGTTAGACTATATCTGGTTGAAAGTTGTAAGTAGCGATTTCCAATCATAATCAATCAATGAATCAGTCGAATACTCTGGACCCTTATTTTACTTTTTGCAAGCCATTTGTACATCATGCGCTGCTCTGATGAAAATTAGTATGATAGTAGAGTTGCATATACTATAGCAGAGCAAGACCATCTGGACTGTACTGGACAGTCCTCTACAGGGTTCATAATTGTGCAGGCGACCGATTAAGGATAACAAAACGATAAAATATTTCATGTAGTGTAGATAGTATTATGCAATGGAAGTAGTGTAGTGGCTAGAGCCGCAGCCTTCTATCTCCCGAGTTCGGTCCCCGGGTTGGACAGATGATACTTATGTGGATAGAGTTTTAATGGGCACCCTCCGTGTTAGTGTGGGTTTTCTCGGGACTCTCTCGTTTCCTCCCACTATCAAAATCCATCACAGCACAGGCAATGATTAAAGATCGTCAACGAAAAGCTGATTCCCCAAAAGGCCCACGGGGTATCACAACTTTCACATTATCATTATTATGCAATGGATTAATTAATTTTTAAAATAATTGCAGAGATCACGTGAGAGAGATTTACTCATTGAACAATGATGAGGAAGAAGTGCGTATTACCTTGGAGGTTTGTAATCTTTGTGCAATTGCCTAGGAGTTGAAAGTTTGTCGATGTTGTATCGGCGTTGCACAGCAGTCTTCAGGCTCATAGTACTGGGAGTGTCTGGTTGTGGCGATGGTCTATCCTCCACTGTAAGGTCCTCTAAGATGTGATGACCCTGATTGACACTAGGGGCCAAGCGGCGGGCGCTCTTGGTCTTTGTGACAGGCTGGCGCCGCACCCAGCCCATCTTGGCCTCCCCCGTACTCCGGGCGGTCAGCACGAATGGAACATTTCCCTGGCTTTGTTGGGATAAACAACCCGTTGCTTGGTGCCGCCACCGAAATTTTGTCAACTCATTATCAATGGAGCCAAACACAGCACCGAGTAAACTGGAACCGGCTTATGTTTCTAGATGCAATATTGAAAAAATTGACCAATCTGATTGCAAATCAACATCTGGCAGGATACAAAATAACCCATAACATGTAAGACTACCAACAGAATTTATCAATGTTCATTTACAATCAAATGGTGTGTTTCTGGATCGGCAATACTGCACTTAGCAACCAAATAGTAGACCTGGTCAATTTTTATTTCAGAAACGCGAACATGGAGATAACCACTTTAATGTCTTACCACATGAAACATTATACGTATGATGCCTTGCTCGATGAAGACCTATATGAAACTCGACGGGAATCGAACCCTATGGTTTTACCTCAGCACTACTTTCCCACCTTTCCTTTCCTTCATAAAAAAAAAGAATGAGGTGACGTGGCTAATGTCATGGTTATTTTTCTGCCACTGAAACTCGACACTGTGCAGATGCCAAGTAGCGGTCACTGCCCTTCTACACTTGAAAGTGTGTTCCACAACCAACCAAACTGTTGACAGCATTGCCGCATCATTTCTGTGTGACTTTCAGGTATAGCGACCTACTTTAAACTTGTGAAAATATATGAAGCAATATATTTTAACTGCTTGGCGTGTAATATGAATGCAAGGGCGCGGAAGAATAAATGCTATTTTTATGACTAGTAACGCCAGGAGTGTTAGGATGATGCACGGTTCAGTAGAAAATAAAACAGTCTAGGAGCGTACCAGTACCATATCTTCTGAACACTTAGAACCAGTCACAAATTGATGGGTTTTTGCTGGATGATCAGTCGTTTTTTGATGCTCGTACAACCATTAACATTTCGTTCTTTTTTTTCTTCAATTTTACACGCCTCAAGCTTCTACTAACGTAAACAACACGACAAAAATAGACTTCCTAAGAAAAACTTTCCAGCCAGCCTACCTACTTTAGGCATGCGCCACAAGATATTTGGGGATGTTTCCACCAATACCTTTGTAATGCTTCGTACTTCATCAAACAGCCAGATTATATCTTGCTTGGCAACATGGCAACCAATGCTCATTTCACATAATATACTGCCTCACTTATGTATGAGTCGATTTGATGAGTTCCAAAATTATGATTGATTAGTATGACAATCAACAGTATAATCATATTGAAGGTATCAGGTCAGGTGTCACAATTCCACATAGGTCCAGAGCGTCACACTTAATAAGTGCCCGGTATGTATATTTTTAACAAATCTCTAATAACTGGCTACATAAATGATCTGTTTGAAATTCAGACCAATTATTCCAGGATGCGCAATAATAGCATTGCAAAAAGTAATCCTGCACCATATGAATATTTCAGAAGAATCTGGCAATCACTCGGCGTTGCAGTTATCTTCATTGCCAACGCCAGGTCGCACGTCAAGCAGAAGCAACAAGTAAGTATACATTGCCAGCAAATAGGCTAATGTGATTGACAGCAGCTCCGAATGGGTAATAATATAAGTAGCACTGCTTTCCAGTAATAGCAGACCCAATTGAGGAAGAGCGCATGCGCTGCGCCGCCCAATTTGGCTCGAGTCGACTTGAAACTTCAGCCCTGGTGATTCTTTGCCAGACCTGCTCAGTCGACAATTGGCGGGAGAATCAATCTGGTGTATCCATTTTTCTGCCAACTGCTATTTTGTGCTGGATCACTTTATTCAGGTATGCTTTTTTTGCAATCAGAGAATTCATTTGAGGGATTTGTGGTTAGAATTACAGAGGTCCATCGCTCAGGTAACATGTTCGATTCTCAGAGGATATTCTGATGGGGAAGGAGTTTCGATGGGTTCTCTCCGTGTTCGTGTGGGCTTTTTCGGGGTTTTTCAGTCTTTTTCTGCTATCATATTTCATCAGAAGAGCAGTCGATGAATAAAGTTTGGCATTTAAAATTGAGATAATAATGATAATATTCTGTTGCATGCTGTGCAAAGGGCACAGGTAAGGGAACACCTAAAAGACGCGACAAGTTCATTGCATCAGACAACGAAAATAAGTGAATCATGAATGAAATGAACGGAAAGGTACAATTACAGTGCTGTACTCCCTATAGATGGGATTACAAAATGACATAATCGGACACCACCCCAGAAAAGAAAATAACAACCATGTAATATTGTTGTAACAGCTACAAGGTGCTATTACATGATTGCAGTAAAGGTTTGAGAGTCCCCATGGTAACATAACCGATTGGCGATTGCATACTTCTACTGCTTACTCAGATGAAGGTGGCCATTATTAAGTGCTTTTTTCATATAGCTCATATTTTGTTAAAAGGCATTATATCTTTATACATATCTCATTCACTTCCTACCTAAATGCGACCAACTTCACACGCAGTGTTGTCATATGTCACTTACTGACACAAGACACCTTAGGAAATTATCAAGGCAATGCATGACAACTACTCGTTTTGAGTAGCTTCTAATTGCCCTCAGTTATCGCGGAGGGTGATCCGGAGTGGGTGGAATTCAGATAAGGCTATGGGTAGGATCTGTTTTTCAACAGAAGTTTAACTATATGCTCCCCCATTTTTATTACTCGTGTGGTGAATTTCCTTGAGGTTTTCCACCACCCCAGCGGTGCCATATAAAAGATTACATCGCCATATGCCCCCTATAAATATTTGTCCCTCTCTCACACACACTCATCCACATAGTCCCACCCTTTTCGCTTCGGTGCCAAATAGTGGGTTTCGCACTGTAGAAATAAGTGATAGGCAATGAGGTCAAATGAATTTCTCATGATGTGAATATTCATTATATATGGTACTGTATATACGCTCAGTACAATTTAATTAGTATATTTGGACGGTGTTATGCAATAATGAGTCAACCCATATGAGAACAGTTTTGAGAAAAAGGGCTTTGAAGGTCATACCTGTGAAATTAATTAAGTGTTCTTTTAGGTCATTTATGGCAGAAGTATGCAGATTTCGCCACCTTGATTTTAACCGAATGAAGTATACTATCCTTTAGGTGTATGTTCCTGGGCTTAGCTCAATTTTGACATTTTTGTGGGTTGATCCTGATCCATTATTGCATAACACCGGAGTCCATTTATTCTTCAAAATCCAGGTCATAATAATGTAAATATTTTTCCATTCATCCAGCTGCCCCCTTCTTCTGGTGGTGGTGCGGATACGTTTCCATCATTACATAACTTAAACATGACTATAATGCTGCAGGATGTTTACAGTGTACCGTGTTCGCCTCACATGTAGAAGCATTGAATGCCGTAAATATTTGCGCGCGAGCCAAAAACAGAAAAGGTTTAAATCGAAAACTCTTTGAAATTTAACCTCACCATGAAGGATAATGACTTTTTTATCGCATGTTATGACGTTCAATGAAGCTTTAAAATATAGTAATTAATTAATGTCTTTGGCAACAGGCAGGGCAATTTTTCAGGGCTGTGATGTGTCGCCCTTTGAATTTCATGCTTGTACGTACTACTAATGAAAGAGCACTATTCACAAACGGAAATAGCTATTTTTTCAGCATGTGTACATTGTTTTACTACTACACTCTGAGGGTGCCTGTAACATGCCAAACTGCTGTTGATCCGCGTCGTAGTCTGTTACAATAAGTCTAGAGGAAATGTGAATTGTACTATTTTCAAGCTAAACAAACTATTTAAAAATCCGCCAAAACAGATGTCCTTACTAGGATAACCACCTGCTCCGTCAAATATCAACGTCGTTCAGATAGTAAGGTTGTTGCTTCTGTACTGTACACTGTACTCTCCTGGCCACGTGCTATATGATCAGACTCCCAGATTGCTGGCTTGTCGCTCTAATCTTAGTTGGCTAATGCATTCTTATATGCTACCCTTCCTAGTATGACGTAATCTGAAGTTTACTCGGGAAATCGCACAACAGTCATTCTCCTTTTATCACAAACCACCTTTCCCTACAGAAGAAGACGCTTAGTGTGAAAGAATATTGTTGATAATAATATTATTGTGAACAATGTACCTATAACCGTAACCTAAATGTACGCCAATTAACAATCTAAGCATAATCTTTGTTGCCATTTAATCACCTTCCATCCCCAACAATGCAATGTGCACCAAATATCGCTGATCATATTTAGAAACGTTATAATAAGAAGTGATAGAATGGCCACTATATAGCACAGTCTGTGTTGTAGATCACCAAATAATTTCGACCAGAAATGAAAATTGACTTGTTTATTCAAATGTCAACATGTTTCTTCAGCGGCTACAAGGTAATGCCACTTCCAATAGCTATATTTACTATTAGTCTGTACCTTTGAAAATGTTTTGCCGCATGCTGCGATTGTTGATTTTAGTGAATGGCCAATTTATAACTTTTGCTCTTGACATCTTTTGGTTGGCACCTGATGTATTCTTTCCGTCTATCGTTAACTCAAAAAAATCAACAACTTTAATTCAGCAAGGTTATAATTTTTACTGACAAGGGAAGATCACAGGGTGATAATGACGGATCTTGATGAAATTTAACATGCTAATACAGGACAATATATGATACCCAAAAATGAAATATTTCATGCGGAGGCCCATATTTGCAAAAGTTATGACGTCTTAAAGTTCAAAAAAAACATTTTCATTGAATTCATAATGGGATTACATTAGCGACCACATATAATGACATTGAAGTGTGTAATCAGTTTCTATACTTTGTCTCATCGGAAAAAAGTCATACATAACGGCTTGTATCTCTTACGGTTTAGGCCTTGATACCTGTCCACAGACGGACGGACGGCCAGAGCCGTTCTGTAGGACTTTTTTCTGATGAGAAAAAGTGTAGAAACTGATTACACACTTCAATGCCATTATATGTGGTCGCTAATGTAATCCCATTATGAATGAAAATGTATTATTTTTGGAACTTTAAGACGTCATGACTTTTGCAAATATGGGCCTCCGCACGAAATATTTCATTTTTGGGTATCATATATTGTCCTGTATTAGCAGGTTAAATTTCATCAAGATTCGTCATTAACCCCCCGTGACCTTCCCTTGTGAGTATGTGCAATGTTGGACGAGCCATATCATCTCCAAGTTTGTTGAAAGATAAAACTTTGCCCCTGTTTTCTAATTTGCATCTAAATGGTTGTACCAGGCGTAGAAAAATCGACACTCAAGTTCTAGACACGATTGTAAAAGTTGTTATTTCTTTGGGTCGCAAATGAACGGAACGGATGGAAAAGCAAGCGCAAACATAAGTTGTCCTTACCTCCTGTATAATTTCAGCACGGTTGATCAGCGAGACAAATGCCATGTTCTTGAAGTTCACGCCTCGTCCCCACCTGAATACACAGTAGTTAGCCGGGTCTTGGCTATTTTTATCTATGAATAATAGTGTAATTCTGCTGGTTCATCAGTTTTGATTTTCAGGAGCTGGCGCTGTCCTTTTAGGCGGCTGATGAATTGAAAAGTGTTGTGTTGATTTCATATGTGTCACTTTTATAGCAGGAAAAGGTCATAAAAGAGAACACCGATGAGTTTTCTATGCCGAGCAGTGAACGTCAGTGTTAAACCGAGCCTGCCTAACTCCTATTTTTAGGCTAACTTCGGAGTCGCAGCCTGTACGAGGAACTCCTGGCCAGATAAAAAAGAAGAAGAAAGAATTCTCTGCTGGAAAGAGCGAGAACGTTAGGAAGAGTGGGAAAAGGATTTTACGCATTGCGTAACAATGCGAACAGATGCAAGGGTGTTCACATAATAAATCAAGCCTCATGTTTGGGACAGGAAAGTCCAGACACCAACATTTTTCAGATGCCAAAAAGTACGGCGGATTTTTTTTTTTAAAGAAGTTATTTATCAATGAGAAAATAAGGGTGTCGTTTATATCAGTCAAAAATATAAAACGGTCGTGATTTTAAAAATAATTTTACATGGGTTTCCATCAGCAGGGTTTTAAATTTTATGGATCTCAGTAGTGTTTGTTATATTTTGATAGTACTTCCTGCGACACCGCAACCACGTTTCTCATCATACAGTAACAAAATAATAATAATAATAATAATAATAATAATAATAATAATAATAATAATAATAATAATAATAATAATAATAACAATAATAATAATAATAATAATAATTCATACCCCGTTATCAGCCTATCGACTCTTTAGGGGGGAAGTTTTGTTTTGCCTGGAACTCTTTGCTTTCACTTTACTGCGCTTCTTGGGATATGATAGGAACGGAAGGAAGCGGCTGTGGCCTATTTACGGAAACAACTCCGGAATTTTCCTGGAAGGATCGTGGGAATAAACCACGGAAAACCACGGTCAGAGTTGCCGGCCCCGGGATTTGATCCCAGGATCTCCCGATTAGCAGTCGGACACCATAACCCCTACTCCAAACTGCTTCGGTCATACAGTAACAAAAAAATGAACAGGTTTTCCCGTAGCCTATAATTATGCCTGTGGGGCTGTGGCCTTTCAGATCTGCTTTCAAATGCCCGTCTATATTTTCTGTTGACTATTCATTGTGGAAGGAAAAGTGAGAATCCAAAGAAAACCACACGAACGAGGAGAGAACCCATCGAAACTACATTTCTTCATGAGCTCAGCAAAGGGCATCAAATTAATGCGATATTAGTAGTTAGAGTTGAATATTTTTCTGACCATACTGCGATATTAGTCCAGTGTCAGCTAAAGGAGTGACATTGCCACTATGAACTCAGGCTACCACCTGAAAAACACGATTTATGTTCCAGGTACCATCACGCTTCACATGAAATCATCTGACGCACATGCATCGGGAAGATTACCTGCAAATATCCTGACTGTCGAGAGGAAGACAGAGCCCAGGTTGCCAGGGACTTGTTACCGGAGTGCCAGTGAAACAAAACGAGCTCGAAAATGACCAGCGGTTATGATCTTTCAGAAGTGCTCATCAACATTTCAAATTGATTAACCGCTACCTAAGAAAAATAATCATCCTGCCATAAGAAAACCATAATCACCTGCCACTGGAACTATACGAGGTGTGTGTGAACCCATCAAGATGGAGAAACGTGACTCAAACCAACGTACTTCAACCCACTCCTCACGTGGTGCATCCCAACGTGAAAGAGGTTCCCAGCAACGCAGTACAACACGTCGAAGCAAGAGCATGAAGCAACAGGGGCCTTCCAAGCATGAAACTACCATCGTTTTTGAGAAGAGAGTCCTGGCAGTTCTGACTCTTTTGACTATGCTAGCTCTAATTCTGTGGATAGTGGCTGTCAGCACTAGTTACTGGTACATTGTGTCTCACGAAGGACTGTATTTGAACGAGACGCAGAGGATATTTACGAACAGGCATGCCGGACTGTGGACTGTCTGTCGTTCTTCGCTTACTAACGATACACGGGAAGAAGTATGTAAGTATACCACCATTTTTTGTCCTTTGTTGTTGAGTTTGGTCGCACTATTTTGGACGTAACGTCAAATGATCTCCATATTTGGTCTGTCCAAATTAAAAGGTACTGTGTCAGAGTTACGGCGACCCGACCATAAAGGCCCCGCGCCAATGTATCTCATCATCCACAATTATTCAAAAGCTAATCAAGAACAAGAATTTACATTTACTGTCCTCACAAAAGGAACTCCAATCAAACGATTAATAGAATTTACGTTAGAGAAATTACATTTATATTTTAAAATGAAGCTGAGCCAAATAAGATCAGAAAAGCTGATAGTTCACAACAGTTGAATTTTAATGTACATTTAATGCAAGTGTTTCAATTAAAAAGGTTCAATTAAAAGGTACTATAGGCAGAAAAAATGTTATTCCTCAGCTCTTCTTGGCCTATAGTATACGTATTTCTAGGAACATTATAGTACTACTGTTACCATCACAACTATAGGTTCAGATGATTAGGACATGTCAAAATCGTTTTGCGTATGCCACCTATACCTGATTTTGTATTCTTTTGTAGCAGACTAGAGTATGGGACCATTGGGACGTACCCGTATATCAGTTCTATTTTTCTGGAGCGCAAAATGTAATAGAACAAACATTATTGTAATATTGTATACCCTACCTAGGAATATTTACGGAGGTTTAAAAGGACCTGCCTCTTTTATTATATTTATCTTCCGGATATTCCAGTTAACCTTTCATGAAGGACATTCTCACTGATACAAAAACAACGAAAATAGGTTACTTTGGGCAAAATCCAAGGGTGTATTTTATGCTTCTTCTTCCTACGCATCCCATGTTACATATGCCTGGTATAGGGAATTAATACTGTCGTGTATATGCAGCATACCTCATACTTTGTAAATGACAATATTTTCCTTACGTGACGTAACTCTCCATAATTATATGGATTTGTGTCGTTGTGGTCCTCCATAATACACAGTCTAGGTTGTTTATAATGACTGAAAAATGTATTAATGAGAATAATACTAAAATAATCGATGTTGAAATTAAATTAAATTAAATTTTAAATGTCTAGGACATATGCAAAATATCAGCTTACAATATTGGATTTTTGCCATGAGAATGAGCCTTTAATTGCATGATTAGAAATAGGCCGAGATTCAGTTTCTTGAAAGATATTCGGTAGATATGAAACATCCACTGTACAAAATAATGGTAGCGGACAACTCGAACCAAGTCCTTGCAGACCATTTAAAAATAATGAGCTGAGGAATATTCAGGATGTCGCCAATATTTCTGGTCTAAACACTGTAAGTGCATTCATGTGTCACGACTAATAAATGAAGAAAACCATTAAGCACACGGTATACACAAGAGGATCACACTTGCGAAAGACTCCTATAACTCACGTCTATTGGTCCTTCCGCATCAAGTAGGCTTACACCAGCCACACCGGGTCGGCTGGATGCATGTCAGAGATAGGAAATTGCTTGAGCTTCTAACTTATTGGGCGGTAGAGCTATGAGTAAAAGCGCCTTTGGTGTTTCGCCAGCGGCTATGCCAACAGCACAAAGGCTCACCACTTGGGAATAAGCTAATAAAGCACGCATGGCAAAAGGAATTCCTCAGTCAATAACAAGCCCGGCAGGGTATTTTAATCACACGTTGTCTATCAGTACTTTAGTGGAGTGTGTATTTGATGTTTATTAGGTTATATCAAATTTTGGGAGGCTATGACGAACCCTCTGTGTCTTTTGTGTGTTTAAAAACATCGCCTAGTGCACTATAGAATGCGACAATATGTAGATAATTTTCAGTCAGAGTCTATTATGACCGGAAGCTCATCATGCTAATAGTAGACAGAAGTACTGTATACACTACATAATAGAATAGCAATATTAGTGAGCAGGGACGTAAATGATCGAATGAAAAAGGAAATGAGCACCCAAGGAGCAGCTTTCTTTCCTGGCTGTATGTTTTTGAACGTACTGTATGCGCTTTGCACATTCCCCAAGTCTATACAGTATACTGGCATAAGTGATTTCTGAAGGTGTACATATTACGTGACTGTTCTTTTCGGTATTCTAGTTCAGATTCTTGAAGACCAGGCTTAACGTCAGCCGGGAAAGAGTAACCCTTACTGGCGTTCGGGAGGCGGGAGGGTCAGTGGTGGCTGGGGGCCGCTTGGCTATGTCGCAAACGGTCGCAAAGGCAGGGATGCAAAGATTGATTTTTTGGATTTTGGAAGGGGTATGCTATACCAACCAAACCAAACCAAGCCTAACCTTCCTTCCTTGCGGATACAGACCTATTTTTGCGACACAGCCCGCTGCCCCCACCGACTACTACCCTCCCGCCTCCCGCACGCCAGTAAGGTCAAGTCCATCCTCCTGCCGCTAGGCTCAACACCGACGCCAGGGGGTGGTCATCCAGGAAATTTGGCCACTCTGGGGATCTTTAACGTGCATTCGCGCAATGTCACAAGCACACGGGACCGACGACTTTACTTCCCCTCCGAAGGAAGGCGCACTCTCACTTTTCTACCACCCGGATAAACCGACCTCGGCCGGGTTTGAACCCACAACTTTGGGACTAGAGGCGAGCGCGCTAACCACCAGACCACCAGCGCCGCGCCGCGCCGGCTGAAGACCAGGCTGTAGAAACTGAGCACATCCTGAACAACCTACACCAGTATAAAAATGGTTCAGGGTTGTAGCCGTTGTAGGCCCTACTTTATTAAAAAAAAGCGTAATTTTATACCTGTAGGAACATGTTTCTGAAACAATCGCAGACAAAATGGCAACCATTCTTAAATGATATGAAAAGACCTCAGATTTTACTATGACCTTAACTTAACTATCTTTTGTCACATCTGGTTTCGGTTTCGGTTTCGGTTTTGGAAATACGCCAGGTTTTGTTGTGAGACTTCTTAGGTATGTGGCGCGAACGTTGAAGGAGAAGCGTTACAGCGGGGAAAGGACAGTTGGGTCTGCCGTACATACCGCAGGTTTTAGCCCCCCTCCCCTCCCCCCCACCTTTCGCCGAACTTTCAATTTGAGAGCAAAATACTCGACTGACATGAGTTCTTGGCGGAAAATTTCTGGCCCCTAGCCCCAACTCATCAGCCCCCGCGGTTCGTTACCCCATTTTGCAAGGGTACTTTTGCAGTTTTGGGTCAGCAGGCCCCGGCAAATTAAATTTCCGGGTTGGGAGGGGGAGGGAAAAGTCACATTAAACGTAGGCTAATTTTAGTGTGAGGGGGTCGGGGCATTGCTATGTACCTGGAGGGGGGTGGGGGTAAGGAGGTGTCAAATATAGATAAATCTCGTTCATTTATAGGCTTCGTGATGTGGATTACTTATGCAGGAGTAAAAATATCACAGTGCAGTGAGAATAGAGATGGAGGCGGTTTGATGCATGACAAAGGTGGATGTCTTTGCCAAAACGTTTGGGGACGTATGAATTAAGCCATTATGCTCAGACTAAGTAATTCAAATAGCTTGAGTCAATTAGAGTTAATTAGACTCTTGCTTGAGTGAATCATGTACTACTTGTCTAAAAGTGTTGGACAATATCCTGGTACTGTGCAACCGTCGCTCAAGAATGGTGCAAAATAACCATAACCTCGTTAGAGGATGTATAAAGCTATATAATGAATTTGTTTTGAGCTCTTTTGGCATGTGCATTCTGTCCAATCTGTCAGGTAGGCTAAACACAACTATCCTGCCAAGATTAAGCTAATATGCAACAAACTTAGTTAGTTCCATCAACTTATGTAAAGTTGTTAACGTCCTACTGCACTTCATTGCTAACTGATGACCAAACACTCCATAACTGCGAAGAACATGCCTTTATAACCATACCTTTATATACTTCCGGATTGGATGAAATCTGACCTTATTTAAAACTGTTGTTTCCTACACTATGATGATTTTAAAAGCTAGGATGATGTCACATTTGTTGTCATTATTATGGTGACTGCCTATTATGCGATTCACGAGTCCTGGCCTGTTAGGCTCCTCCCCCGTCCTCCGCCCTCTGAAGGCGAGGTTGCCACATCCGCGTCCGCCATGGCCTCACACGCCTGCCAGGAGGATGGGGGAGAGCACTTGGCAGTAGTGGATCGCATTGGGGGGNGGGGGGGGGGGACAACCAGGCCTGGAAATACGACGAACCACCTATCCCTTGTTGAGACCGAACCCCACACCAATGGCTCCTACTCGCGAGAATCACGAGCATTCTAGGGCTGATTTCTTCCGCCGCTGACGTTGGGAGGAGGTGGGTGGAGCCTAACAGGCCAGGACTCGTGAATCGCATAGTATAAACATGACAACAATCGTGATGTCATTTCAACCCTTAAAAATCAAAGTACCTTAGGTAACCTACATATACAGAATAACCTTATGTTGGCTGAATAAATTACTTTCCACAGCCACAATTATTTTGATCCAATGATTTTGTATAATACAGAAAGCAGTGTGTTCCACGTAAAATTAAAAGTATTAATCTGCCAATACAGTATTAGTCGGAATAGAATCATCTAGCCAAGCTCTAAGTTGCATTAAATTTCATATTGCGGGAATGTCCCGATGGAACAATGTCCTGTCGAATGTCAGTGATTTAGCAATTTTTTACGCGGGCCAGAGTCCTTTTCAGCTGCGTTAAAAAGGTTGGGTCCAAGCGACTTAATATTAACAACAAATATTTTTGATAACCACTATTAAAAGGCAACTATTTAAAAGTTACCGTACTGCTTAAAATAAGCAGCTCAGCGCTATAACAACTCTGACTAATGCGGACATTTCAGTTGAAACCACATCTACCACATTTACATCAAAAATAATATTATTAAGTTAGAATGTACCTGGCCCAAAGAAGGCCATCTTAAGGATCAAAAATGTCTTGTCAAAGTCCTGTTGAACAGGACTTTGACAAGACATTTTTGGAGTCCCGTGAAAAACATTTCCTACCAACTGAGGATAATAAAAAATGACCTTCAGCAGCTGACATAGATTACCTCAAAAGGGATGCTTGGCAAAGGTTACACCCAACATGCTGGACTGATTTATGTTATAGCATGTTTTTTACGAACTACCTATGGTGCCTAATATTGAAATTTATTGAAAAAACTGACACTGAGAAAAAAATCCGCCACTTTCCATTCGCAGTTATGTAATTCAGATAAAAGATAAGATTGTTTTTTAAATGCAATTTTTGTTTTGTTTTGTGCAGTAATCATCTGGACACCAAAAATACAGCATAAGATAATGCATGTTCGGACTCCATCATAGGTCATCTGCCTATACTAGCTGGACCTGGTCTCACTGGCCTAGTTCACATTATCTCAATAATATTGCTATAGTGCCAGATTGCAGTGACTCACAGAACCACCACTAGCACTCCCTGGTCTAAATCAGTCTGGTTCTTTATTTAAAGAAGGCTCAGTGGAAAAGTTCACAAGCCAACCTTTGAAGTGATAGACAGGTTTTCCGATGAGTATTACTATATACTTTAAAAAGTATGTTCTTTCTGGCTTAGGGCATTTCTCCTCAACAGTGCCATGACTGCCAATTGATGTTTCAATTTGTTTTTCTCGCAAATCTGACGAAACACTCATGGAGTATTTTATGACGTGTTAGAACTTATTTAAAAAAATGAAGAATGTCGCATGGGAAAAGTCAGAGATCAATGATTGACTTTGCCCTTTGACCCTGTGTTTATTGTCTGAAAATTTCCTTATTGCGAAATGTAAATCCCTGTACTATTTTGTACGGGTTGCAGTAACGGAGATAGATGGCCAGGTGTGGATAGTTGCGTTCGCAATTGTTACAAACAAACCTGATGGAACTCGCACTCCAGTAGAAGTACTCTATGTCCACATTTTGAAGAAAATCAGTTATGTCCTTCACTGGGTAGCTCAGTGTGCGACGCATCCACCGAGTAGAAGAATGATAAAATTTGGATAAAAAATGGCGACGTAGTGTTAAAATTTACATCAATTGTGATAGCTTTTATCTTACAAAATGTGATCTTCTTTTGGCTCTCCTGTAAAATTACTTGTTTGTGACATACAATACTTCTACTGGTGGAGTGCGTAACTAGTATCCAGTTTTCATTAGGTAAGCTATGTTGTGACTTGCGGGTCACATTACAGCAACGTTTTGGCAGCTCTTCGAGCATGCAAATCAAACTATTGCCCTCTTTTTTATCTGATTTGTAGCCTATGTCCTCCAGAGCAGGTTGAAACGACATGTTTACGTGATAAATAAATGTTTACGAGGAACGTGCTCCTAAGTCCAAGGCAAGCCAGAGGAATGATCATAAATTCGCAGTCTGCCGGAATGGCTCTCATACAAGGATTCCTGAGCAACCTAAAATTATGCTTGCGAAATATACAGTACAGTAGTCTACTATGATTATGATTTGTCATCAGAATTGTGCTAATGGTGACCTTTTTTTTCTTTTTGTGTGTTGGGTGTTCCTCCATCACTTCACAAGTTCACACTCCGTGAATCATCAGGGCTGAGAAGCTACAAAAATTTGGCGAGCATTCCATCTGTCACGACTCCACTAGATAAAGGCATATCATAGTCAAGAAAGAGAAAAATAGTATCACCGAACTGCGGCCAATCTGATTAGAGGTCGCAAGTGGAGGATGAACGTATGACATTCTATATAAACAACCAGTAGGCCGATTCTAGGCCAGAAATCTCAACGAGAAAGACATTGTCGAGGACCTCCCTGTATTCTTTGTTCATGCCAACAATACGGGTTCATACACACACTTTTTATAGCGCACAGTATGAAGGTAATTTACAGACATAGGATGTATATAATGAGCGTATACAGCGATTTTGGCAAGTATAGGTTACATCATTGCTACACTCAGTCGACAGGGTGGTGATAACCAGAACGCGATTGTGGTGACCATTTCCTATTAATTAATGCCTGCAATTGTGTTCGCTATTGTTAGGTTTACCACTATGTCAGCATTACTCTATACTCTGTGTGCTCACTGATTTACTGTTAATCGTTCAAACATATGATTGCATGTTTGTTTATGCGCTTTTAGACCTTTATAAATTATTGCTTTATGAAAATTATAGATACGACTATGGATAACCTAGTGTGACGATATCTAATACGATTAATTATATTAGAAATTAGAAATAACATTATTGTGTTCAGTTACCAAAAGAGGTTGGTATATTGCGAACATTGACTAACACATGCAGCAATGAAAATTGTCAAAAAACCTTTATAACAACATTATTAATAAGGCTATTTACAACCAAATACCCTAAGCATATTATCGTAAACTACATAATTACTCGTAAATAATATCTCAATATTGATTAGTACTGTTAAATGTCACCAAATGACTACGACTAGAAGTGTAGCTTAAAGCAAGCTCTTTGTTTTGGAGATAATACTTTCTTATTTTTACAGTAAATAGTAGCCTGCACTTTTTTTTCTTCAGTTTTGTTTGTTCGATAAAAGTAAAAGATGCGTGTGATGCAGGAGAAATGATACACCTACGCCATTGAGAAACCTGGAGTGATTGCACAATACTACTATAATAAATCTGGCAATCACTTACGGCGAGGCGGAAAAATAGACATCATAGGACACCTTGCCTATGCCAAGATAATCAAAATTGAGTATTTATATGTAGCATACTAGAATTCCCCTAATATTAGGATAACTCAAAAATCCGCAAACACGAATATTTTAAAACAATAAACAATGAAAATATGAATAAGAAATAATAATAGTGTCTTGTGTCTGACTAAAAGACTGCAGCACATGCACATTTCAAAGCTACCGAACTGTGATGTATTTTTCTTTGTGTTTATTTCCGTCATAATATTATCTGAAGCAACTTCCGTTGGCAAAGCTTCAAAGTCGCTTGTCATTGATTATTGTGACATACTGCAAGTGGCAAAACTGGGCTTTCACAACTCTACTAGTCTACAGTATTGTAAACTTATACATATATAGGCTACCTGTGATGACTTCATGGCTGTGTTATTAACTTATTGAAACTTGTATGCAGATGAGGGCTCAGTTTCGTGAAAATTTTCCGTAATCGTAGCCAAGTTTCCGTTATATCGGACAACAATTCAAGAAAAATCGCATCTAGATGCTGGGATACATTTGACTCATGCTATGCCAACATCCCCTTAAACACCGTCTTTCATTCGGAGCACTGAACCTGGCTTTGGAATTTCGCCCTCACCCTCTGTGAATCTGCAGAAGGGCAATGTAACCCTCCTCCGCTACGATGACTGACATAGGAAACAACCGCCAACACTACCATCTGTAACCACATGCATGTACCCTTTTGACCCTAATTAAACCTTGCAACAATACTGTATACACAACTCAAGCTTCATTTATACTATGATTGTCCTTTTGAAAATCAATTTGAAAATAATTTTGACGTAGAATCCTACATGTTTAATGTGTCTCGATTGAAAAGGAGAATAATTATATTGTGTTATGGCCTACCATACCACGTAGACGTATCCTTGTGGGGCGGATAGGAATGTCCTCCTGGACTGAGAGGTTATTGCTGCATATCGGGACCCCACAGATATATTTTTATCAAACCGATTTTAAACTGCGGCACGGGAAGCACATACAGCCCCCTCAGTTAGGAGCATCGATGAGAACACGTTGGTCAGGCTATTATTAGCAGATTTTTTTACTAGTTCTGAGAACACGCCTCTCACCTCACTCATCACTATGAATGTGTAGTGAAGCATGCTCCAAAACTATGTAACATGAAATTTTCTAGCTTACTTGGAAAGCTCACCATCACAGCTCCAGTGTGAGTCTGTAGAAAATGCAAAAGTGACTCATAGTTCAAAAATATTCACATCCCCCCCCGCCCCGGCTTTGTCACAGGTCTTCTATAGGTGCTTTCAGGTGTTTGAAAACTTCTCATGAGGGCACGAGATTGTGCAGGATCACAGACATGCCTAGTTCCAATGCCAAAGGGCTTCATCTTTCTACCAGGTCGAGGCTATTCTCACTACAGTTGTCACTGCAGCAGGCAACATTTTGTGCCCTGGGCATGCAGGTGTTGGGCATAGTACAAATTCCACGGCGTTGGCAGCGTATCATGGACACCGGGCATGACTACTGCAAGAGCTGCACATGTGTTATCCTCAATATTACTAAACAAAAAGAAATTAAAATTAAAGCGATGTTTTCTGGCTCGTTGTGTCACTTCCTCCAGTAGGCCTACCGTGGTTGAATTCCCATACTCTAAACGCTATAATACTCACTATATACTCCACTACGCACAGAAAAATGGCCGCGTCAGGTGACACGCTATGGTAGTCAGGTGACGATATCCAGTTTGACTCGCCAAGCAGAGTCAGTTCACTCTCCAAACAAGTCGCCTGACACCTCAGGGGGGTCAAAGGACCACCCCTCCCCGAACTGCTCTGACTATCCTGGCGGGTCCACTGATGACCCTGGGGAGTCCCTAGACCATCCTGGCGAGTCAAAGGACACCCCAGAGGAGTCAAATTACTCACCAGGGTCATCAGTGGACCCGCCAGGATAGTCAGAGCAGTTCGAGGAGGGGTGGTCCTTTGACCCCCTGAGGTGTCAGGCGACTTGTTTGAAGAGTGAACTAGCTGACTCTGCTTGGCGAGTCAAACTGGGTATCGTCACCTGACTACCATAGCGTGTCACCTGACGCGGCCATTTTTCTGTGTGTACTCATGACACGACATACCTTTCATACTTCCATAAAATAAATGACATTTGTAGACTCTATTGATATCTTTCAACAATTAAGTATTTTTAGTCAAAATGATTGAGTGGAGTAGTTAGAGTAGTTAGTGGCAGTCACAGCGGAGGTATACTGACAACCGTGACTACATTTTCTGAGTTGACGAGAGCCCGCAATTCATTTCTGTCAGGGTCTATTTGCAAAATGTTGAGCACATGTCTAAACGGGTGGTCTCTCCCGCACACCAGGCTCCTCCGGGTACGTGCCAAATGCAGCCTTGGACCATTTCCAGTGGATCGCCTGGTATTTCAGCCTCCTCACCCACTTATTGTAGGCGTTGTGGAAAACTGACCCAATTATCATTTTTTAAACACAATGATGATTTCATCGCATGGGGCATCAAATGATGTGCCATATGTGTAAATGATGAAGTCAAAAATTACTGACAGCGTAGTACCAAAAACTGATGTCTCAATAACTCGGTTATGTTTTGAGGGGTGTGGTGGAAAACAGTCATGATAACCCACAAAAGTGGAATTTTTCAGGAGAGCGAATAATATATTGTGCTGTCAGGCACAGTTTTTGAGATATTACATCGTTTTAAAGTTTGGAACGGTTTACTACTGTGCTCTTTCCGAATCAAGTGGGCCTAAATGTTGCTAGACCGTCTCGGAGCTTGGTGAAAATAATCACAGATGTACTCATCACCTATTCCTTAATGCTACTTATATAAAGTTTCAGCCATATTGCGCAATACCATGAGGGAAACAATCGCAAAAATCTGAAAATGGCTGAAAATGAGGGTATTTTTGAAGATTTCTTTTCGGTTAGTACCTTCAACTAGATGTTACTATTTAGTGTTTTTTTCGTTATGCATTTGCACTATTGTCATAGCTAAAGCCATGTTCATTAGTAGCCTACTCCATGTAGCAATAATAAACTTCTTTCTGTGAGTTGTTTGCCTTGATGCAATGTTAAACATAATTATATCTAGCTGCCTTTGCTTAGAACGCGGATTTTTGGAACCACTTTACACCCTGTTTTATGGGGCTACGCGTGCCGCACCATCTTTTGGTACTTGGTAGCTAGGGCATCGTGGAGAACCCAATGGCACTTCAAACAAGTTTTTTTCCCCCTCTGTTGGATCTAGACATTCTAGACTTTTTCGAAGAAAAAAGTCTTATAGAACGACTCTGTCTGTCTGTCTGTCTGTCTGTGGACAGGTATCAGACAGACAGACAGAGCCGTGCTATAAGACTTTCTTCGAGCCCCCTGGCTGCCCCCTCCCCCACCACCCCCTACCCCTGACTGCCCATTCTCCCCGGACCGTCCCTTTCCGTCTGTCCCCCCACCGCCCCCTCCCCCAGGACCCTTTCCCCCCTCCCAGTCCCGTGACTGACGTTGGAAACAATAGCAGTAAACATGAAAAAGTCGACTCTAATCACGCTCGCGTGATTTGCCAATCTTGTTTTTACTGTGCGTCTTCAACAATTAGAGGGCATATAGCGGTCAGATAGGGCAGGACCTACTTCAATGGAGGCTAGACACTTGTTGGTTATCGCACCCTGGTGGGCTTTCTCCTCGCGGTGACTCATCACCAACGTGTATGTAGTACTACTGCCCCCTGAGAGCGGCAGCAGTGTGCAGAGGGAGATTCTATGCGCCAACTGGTAGTGGCATATCGTACTGAGTCTAAATGGGGGAGAGGGTGGGGCAGGCAGTGTTGCCAAAATTTGGCAACGGGTTCCTATAGTTAATAGATGTTTTAATATCTCCCGCTGCAGATCAATCTCGAAAAAATATCGCAAATAGGCTATTAGTGTTCTTTTTCGTGAAAATTGTCCAGTTATTTTACATCGACACTATTAAAAAGAGTGTAATATTCATATACTGTGCCTGGGTATATCAGCACTACATAAGAAGGGATTAGACCTAGAAAACTTAAAGGGACACTCCACTCAAAATACAAGTTGGGTTCTAAAAATCGGGCAAAAAATCCTGATTCCGAGGGTATAAGCAGTTTTTCTTAGAG
Organism: Catajapyx aquilonaris; assembly: GCA_000934665.2. Lineage (NCBI taxonomy): Eukaryota > Metazoa > Arthropoda > Diplura > Dicellurata > Japygidae > Catajapyx > Catajapyx aquilonaris. The sequence goes on from KZ538578.1 coordinate 38,552, forward strand.
ACGAACGGTAAGGCCAGTGTGAAAGCTGGAAGTGTGTTGTTCGAAAACCGCGCGCGGGGCAGGTGGCGCAGGTGGCGACGCCACCAGAGTGGAACCGGGCGGAACTAGACCAGGCGTGCCTGGCGCGGCAGTTGTCACTGTGCGCGCGCTATACTTCTCCGGTTTGCCGCGGGATGCTGTTGTATCGCCCTTCTTAGCAGACGACGTGTGTAGATATATGATTTTCCGTGTTACCGTTGGGCGTAGAAAAAAACCGATTGCACATTCGGAATCAGGGTTTTTTTTCCCGATTTTTGGGGGCCAACTTGTATTTTGAGTGGAGTGTCCCTTTAAGACATAAAACACTCCTTCCCCGTAGGTACTAAAGAGTCAAAACATGCTGTTGACCATAAAACTGTTCGAGATCTATTCCTCTAACTATCTGAGAGCTACCCAAGTGCTTAGCCCCCATGTAAAAATATCGCTAAGTGGTATTTAGCCCTGTTTATGGAGCGGCGTTCTTCTTGATGCTGAGTAACCATTTCAATATCAAGTAGTTCCGCTCGTGAAACAGTCGTCTTTAATCTGCTCAAGTCTTATTCTTGTAATATTTTTGTAGACCAAGGTAACATCCTCGAGGTCGCCCAAATGGGCATAAGAATGACTCGAAAAGGGAGGAAATGTGGAAAAGGTGACAACAAAGACGCTATAGATATAACACATAGTGTAGAGCAACCGAGAGGATGTCACGTCAAATATTAATTATTCTACGCCTTGTAAGAATCTTATCTGACATTGTGAGCTGGCACAGCCTCAAAGCTTGACAAAACTTGGGCGTCTTACAAGAGCATTCCACACCCCACTACTGCACATGCTTCACTAATTATATGTTAGGTCTACTAGCACAGATACTAATATAACATTCCGAGACACATTGCCACCGGCGAATAGTCTAAGGGACCGCCTCTGCTTGGCACCAGGAGACCAAAAAACTGTGTTAGCATACTCTCACCCCGTAATCATCAACTACGGAAATTTAAACGGTTAAGTGGAGCAAGGAATCACCTGAACGAGAAAGCAGAACTTGATGACAGGCTAAATAATGGCCCTGTTATAGCTAAGTTCCAAGAGAAATAGCTGCTATCATTTTTAGTCATTGGAGAGTCTCTGAGAGCAGTTATAGTTACACTTCTTCCACTTTGTGAAACATGACTGTAATTATGAATTTTGCTTTTCAGACAAATGTCGCCGCCACCTGCTCTTTCCGACGCCTGATCAAATTGACAAGGACCCTTCCATCGATGGTGGTGTAGTTGGTAAGTAGGCCTACCGCAGGGGGCGGGGGGGGGGGGTCTAACCTAACCTAACAGCAAATAATATATTACATTCACTATATACCGATAGATGAAACTGACATTCCTTATATCTAATAATCATTTTTGCTTGTCATATAGACTACTTCATCGTTTAGCATATTTTTGTGGCATATTGAAGGTCTTTTATTTCTATATTGGAATTTTTTAGCACTTTTGAATGAATTTTAATAAACTGAATTAGCATTCACATTACCACACTATACTCTTTTTACAACCTGCTAAAGTAAAGTACGGTATACGTGACTGATACTAATGAACACGATTGGAAATAATGATTTTTTCAATTCAAATTTCAATGACATTTTGGAAAGGAAAGGAAAATATGCAATAAAGGTGTCAAATGGAGCAAGGACATATATAACAGCCCCATGCATTAGCTCGATAATATTTATTCTATCTCTGAGACACAAGTGTTTTAATGTACTGTATGTATACTCGGAGGTACTTGAGCCTACTCTTTATGGCTTTAGTGAATGTATGGCACATTTACGCCACAGAGAAGTGGTGCCACTACACTTTATCAGCTCACGTACAGTATATATTGGCTAATGTTATTGCCTTCATGCACTTCGTAACTGTAAATATTCCCTGTACAACTATTATCTTGAAATTCCGACCTCCATTGAATGAAAGCACGCGTATTCTGTCCGAAAAATGCGAATACGGTAATTTTATATCCTACCTGAATGTTCTTCATATTAGCCATGGCCAATTTTCATGAAGTTTCAGCCTCTGGTACATACAAGAAGTGAGTGATTCTCACTATCCATTACGCATTAGACATTACAGTAATGTCAGCTGATGCTATGATGACATAACATCCCATGGCATCAGCCGACTTGACTCTGTAGTATAGAACTCCTGTAATGTCTAATAGCCTACGTAATGGACAGTGAGAATTACTCAGTCTTTGTTAATTACAAATTCTCATCATAGTGAAACTTTTAAAATGCCATATTGCTTAAAAAGATAAAAAAAAATAACGATAGACCTTTCTTTCTTTCAGATTATATGCGCACTCAAGTGTGTACCGCACTGATCAGCACATTCTTAATGGTAATGGCCATATGTTCATCACTTTACACTTTTGCAAATCCACGCTATATGTATAAAAGATTAGCAGCTGGTTTGCACTTCTTTGCATGTAAGTACCGTTAGTAATATATTGATGCTAATTATTTTAGTAGAAGAGTGCATTAACTACCCCGAATCAGTATAGTAACGGTACAGAAATTCATCCTTGCCGCATGGTATTAGAAAATTTGAAGTAATCCACGTTGCACCACTGATGATACAGTAAATTGCTTGACAATACTAGATCTGTATTGTTCGGTGTTGGCAACAGTCAATAGCAATTTACATTCAGCTGTGCAACTCAGCTGTAATTAGTAAAATACTGTACTGCATACTCAAAATGTAAATGAAAATTTGGGGTTTTCGATGTCAGGAAGCTTATAACAATCATAAGTCAATTTTGGCCACTTCGGAATATTTGTGAAATGGTCGAAAGAGTGAATTGCTATACTGGTACAGTACATTAGAGTAGCACAGAGAATTATTCTATTTTGCACAGCATAGTATTGTATGAAGGACCAAAAATATTGACTAATTTCGCCGAATATTAATATAGTATGTTATTTTTATAATAGTGTCATATAACTGATACAAAACGAATATACACTATATTACCAAAATTATGTGCTTAACCACAATGGGTGCTTCTCAATGGCACAGCCAATTACACCTTATTTTGTTGTTAAACTTATTGTGCAGAATTGAATGTTTTGCTCCCATTTTGATGCTTTAGCATTTTTCTTTCTCTTTTACAGCTGCCACAGTTCTGGTGGTGATAGAAGTTTTGGTATCAATGGTCCATTATGAAATAGAACATGTGCCATACAGACATCCTCCAGGAAGCGCATACCAATACGGATATTCCTACATGTTGGGATGGATAGTTTTTATTTTCTTTGTTGCCGCTGGTATTGCCTTTCTGGTGTGCTCCAGGAAAAGGAAACGAGATAAGGCCGCAACTGAAGAAGACGCTTTAGCAGATGAACCGACTATCATAGGCAGATAGGTTGCTTATACTATTTTTAAGGGTAACTTTTGAGTGATCTTACTATTCTAGGCCTCTTATGTTAAGCTGTTACTCTCAAGGTGTCTCATGGAATTCAGTGAAAAAGTCAAGTATAAGTCAAGATAAGTCAATGAGTGAAATACCCTGTACAGTACCTAAGTTTGACTGATACATATAGCCATTGCATGCAGTAGTGTGTGATTTATACCTAGTGCATGAATGAGTTTCTCATGGACTTAAGGTGTAAGCTGAGGAGCGATATAACTACGGTATAGTTATAATGCCTTTTGTCTTTTACCTTCAATTTTGCATATGTGCCGGCTATGGCATTGAGCGCCAATTATGTTTGCAAAATATTCTCCATATATACGGATAATCCTGTTTCACATGGTGAGATATATTGTACTTCCAAAAGAGTTTTTTTTCGTGTTGTAAAGGACCAAATAAAAGGAATATCATTGTAGGGCCTTTGATAATGGAAATCGGCAGGTATGACTATAAAATAATATTGAAGAATAACTTCCTGGAACAATCGAAATGTCCTGTAATGGAGAGTTCCCTCTAAAATAGTGGATACTGGATTTTTGATAATTTGAAAATATAAAGGAGGTGAGAGAAGAATGATGGCAGCCCAAGAAGGCAGTGTGAGACTCATATGGCGCCATATCTTCCCTGAAGCTTTCCAGAAGGTGATGTGGAGAAAGTCTGTACAATAATTGTTTTAATATAGATGTACTATTGAGATGTTCACTGCCGGAAAAGTATTGGTTTGTAATACATGTTCAACCCAAGTTTAATGAAGCATTTTTATGCTCTTTTTTCAGAATATACTTACATTGTGACATAATTGAGGGCAAAAGGTGTCTACGCTGTTCACCCAGAACATCGGGGCAAGTCGGTACCTTGAAATAAAATTACAATAAAATGCCGATTAATATCTATACCTCTATAGAGTCTATACTATACACTTCAAACTCATAGAGAGGTGCCCAAAACAATAAAACATTGCACGTCCTGTACAGTTAAGCGCACACGATCCTATCATATACTCAGTGACATGATTTGCAAGCCCCCAGGCGATGAACCCCAGGCGATGTTCATCGCCTGGGGGCCAGCAACGGACTTAACGGAATACAACAATAACTTTATGATCCTAAAGGGTTATACAAATTGAAACCCTTTTGTTGAAGTAAGATCTAGAGCAACATGTAATGCCAACTTGAAAGCTGTCGGCCATTTTAAAACCAAGATATCCCTGCTGTACAGACTTGCCTCGAGTACGGACTAGCCCCACTCTACCATATGCCATCAATTTTAAATCATAGATTAATTCATTCTCTGCAAGTGGCTCCAAGTGTGACTAACGGCAGTAATGGTGTATATTTTTTTGGATTATGTACGTTAAAATCATATGATGAATGCTGCCCGTAAATACCTATTAAACAAGCAAAAAGTGGACTGTAGTAGTTGTACTATACATCACTAAACCAGGAAATAAGTGTATATAGGGTATAGTATAAACATTGACTAAAATGTAAATATCTAGCCATTTCCAATGATGTTCCATAATGAGTGTGGGTATAGCCTCGTGTTACTTTGGCGCTAAACAAATAACTGCTTTTGTTAATGATAATAAAGGTCTCTTACATCACAGTTTTTTCTGAATCTGTGAAGATTTGCTGAATATTTCTCGGTAACTGCACCGGATTAGCCCCTGAGTTGAAAATAACTAACACATTTTGTTTAGGGTCTAACATTTTTTGCACCGGGTTTTGGTAGATGGAATGCTGCACACGACTCTAACATACTCCTTCACACTATATACTGTGGTACAATCAATATTGGATGCTATTTTGGATTTCTTCCTTACTTCATAATAAAATTATGGCAACATTTGGCACTTTAAATAGTGTTATGATTTCACCATAAAATTCCACTTCATGTCTAAAAAGTAACCTTTAGTGTGTCAGGACGAGTGCAATGTTTTAAGTAAGCTACGTTAGAAAGTCCAGGATGATGTGAAACAGGTAGGCTAATGTTTTCAAGATCACTCTGCACATGCTGGAACTTCGAGAGGGCCCCATTTTTTGTTTTGCCCGAAATCTTAAGTTTATTAAGAGAGCCGCAGCAATAGTGATTATAAATATTCAGAGCGACTTGATTCTCATCATGTAATGTGACTAAATAATATTAATAAGATTATATTTCTTGCTCTTTTCGTGACAAAATACAATTTCAATGACGTTCAATGCAACTAGAAATAACACCAGATAATCGAGAAAAATTAAAGCTACATTCGTGAGCGGGGGCATATTTTATTTTTTTGATTAACGATGATTAAATTATATTCCCAGATAGTTCTAAGGCATTAGACTGCAGGGTGCCGTTTCACTAATCCTGACCCCGTAATGTTGTCGACTGACAGCCAGTCCTGCGACGGAAATGGGTCGATTAGACTGAAACTCTGCCATCAGTAATAAGCGTCTGATGGTTGCTTATTACCTTTTACCTCAAAATATGGCAAATCGGCTTACCTTCATTCTAGTAATTTGCATCACGTATACACGTTGCTCACGTCCCGTGAAACACCCAGTAGTTGACTTATGTGTGTCATTGCTCTGTCAATTATGAATATGCAATATAAGTTAATCATAACATCCCGCTACTGTATGGTAATAATCGTGTCACATTTTTGGAGGGATTTTTTTTGCATAATATGACACTGTATATTTCCAATTAATATACTTTTGAATGCAATAAATATGATGGATTTATTCGAGGAGTGTCCAGAAGAATATTAGAGTCATAATGCCACCTGAATTGAGAGAAAATGTTATGATATAAAATACATGCCACATTGCAATTTAATTAATTGTAACAATTTTGAGGGCACAGAGCCTGTTTGATTCACTTATGTACTTGGTATTAAAGGGTTTTCAGCTTATTCGAGAAAGTGAGACCATTCACGAACTAACTCAACAGTAATGGGAAGGTGAGTTACTGCATCCAGAAGTACTGCATGGTGATCACAAAATATGATCCTGAGTTCTGTCTTGCAAAACCATACGACTAATATTATTATGAACATATAAACTGTGTCACTAATACCAAAGTAAACGAAATACTAGTCTTCCCACAATCAAAAATCCATCATCAGTGCAGAATTTCAATGAAGTCGGGCATTTAGAAGAGGATTCCCTAAATGTCCACATGCCAACCAATTGTTATTATTTTGAATCACTATCAGTAATGGTAAGGTGAAGCACCACTAGTAGCTTCTGTAGTTTAATGGCAGAACTCACATTCAAAGAGTGTGAACCTGGGTTCGATTCCCAGCAGAAGCAGGTGGGGATGGTTTCATCTTCAGTACGGCATATTTAAAAAAAAATCAGGCCTATTGCGTCACTCTGATCACAATCATTACCTTGATACTCTGATCACAATCATTACCTTGATACTTTTCGATTCCCGAATAAAAATAATTTAACGTGAAGAGTATTCAACAATAGACTAATGATATTTGAATTACAGCTTCGCAGAGAAAGAAGGTCTTCGCATTTAGAAAGGAAAGTCGGCCCCAGGTTAACCGCGGTATAGTGATTCGCGGTTTGAATGTAATATATAATTTATAATTAATACGTAATTAATACACTGTAGCTGTAAACAATCCAACACGTATTTTTTTGCAGTACAGTAGGTCTACCGTATTTTTATGACTATTCTACTTCAGTGTTAATTGTTTTTTGTTGATGTCTTAATGCGTATACCGCTATAACTCTATTACTGTATTATGAAAAGCGAAATTTGTTTATTTGACAATTTTATACCCATTTCATACTAATTTCATTTGCTTGTCAATTTTATACCAATTATTTATAAATACATGCAAGGTTTGTTTGTCCAGTTTGGTTACCATGGCAACCGGTTACTATATAGTATCAACAATAAGTGACAGAATTTGTTGGTCACAATCATTACCATAAAAACAGGCGGTGTTTCTTTGCTGCCATAGTAACGTCAACACAACGCCACTCATTAATTGTTGCCCTGGTCACGTCAACACAATACCATGGCAACAATGAGATTCAACAATATCAATAGCGTCATATGTGTGTCATATAATTCCAAAGAGTTCTGCTATATTATATATACACCTAGAGGAGGTACTCGGCCTGAAATGTGAGGCAGGCAACAATGCAGGCAACAATATGACCTCCAACAAGATGGCGGACGCCTGACATTATTTGAACTAATTGTCGCCCAGTTGTCATTATTGGTTGTTGTCCCAGTTACTAGACAACTGTTAGAACAACAATATGACCTCCAACAAGATGGCGGCTGCCTCAGCCTGTCTAATGGAAAAGGATAGGGAGTACCTCCTCTAGGTATTATATTATATAATAGCAGAACTCTTTGTATAATTCATACAATGCATTTGCACACGAATCATTCGTGAGAGACACCAAAAATGTAAGTTTCACATAATTGCCGCAGACGAGTAGATGTACTCAGGTCAACAAGTAGTAGTAACTCCGAGCAAACAGGTTACGACAAGGGTGCCGGAAGGCTAGATATATAAAGGCTGAAATATTAAATTTTTCAGGCAAAATTATTATCAATCAATAAATCAATCATCAACCCAGTAATCTGTGACGTCACAGCTAAATTAGTTGATTCGTCCGCTACGCGTGGCGCTCCTGCAACATCCTCGCGTCAGTTTTAAAATCAGGGAATCCCGATTTCATCCAGCTGATCGGGGTGAAAAGGGCCTGAAAGGTCACATTCCATACGAAATATCCTAATTATGTTAGATCTCTAGTTTTTGATTCATATATGATGTCCAATAAATCCTTCATTTATTTGTCATTCTCTGTTCAATAGAACACGGTCAGAGGTCGTTGACCGTGGGCTTCGAGTAAAAAATTAGCCAGACAAATTCCGCGCTACATGTCACGTTAACAGGGATGATCACGACCCAATCTTTACAGTAAAACTATCTGCAAGCTATGTTCAGAGCACTATATTATACAGCAGGGTGAGTCAGAACTCACAAGTAAAGGTCACTACATGTAAATGGTGTTGCAGAATGAATCTTGCCACAATAATAGATGCAGGTAAGTCATTAATCAAAATGAAATCCGTTTCTTCATAGCCCTACAAGGTCAAAAGTTATGACCTCTCGAAGTCAGCCCGGGCAGTGTAAGCGAGAAGGATAAAGCAGTTGCAGATGGAAAGAAGCATTACAAATTAGAACTTATGACTGTTTTAATGGTATGTACGAGGGTCGTTCATAAAGTTCGTAGGGAAAGTTTAGGTTCCACCGTTCGTAGCTCTGCTTTGGTGGTGTTATACTTCATTAATTTGTTACGCCACGATGAGGCGATATGGGGCATCGGCATTTGCATAACCTGGTGCATGGGGGGTTTGGATGCCAGCATTTTCCAGTTGGTGCTTCTGTCAATCCTCTGAGAATAATTTTTTTTGATCAATATAATATTGCCGAATATTTGTGCGTGTGTAGACAGTACTCCATTATTTTATTAGGGGCTGAAAAAGTAATAGTAATTATACAAAATGGCACAACAATAAATTTTCAATACTGGTAACATCTCTTGAAACAATTCAGTTTTATTAACAATAAGAAAGTGTAACACATTTTTACGTAAATTTCTTCCCCGGAGAGTCAAATCTCGCATTTACTCCCTTGGTTTACCCTAACGTACGCTAAACTTTTGAACCTCATTGTGATGTCCAATACCGTACGTTGATTAAAATGTAGCTTATGCCATGTTTGCTTACCTAAAACATGCAAGTTATAGGCAGTAGTTCCACTGACTATATTGGTATGTATGCAGTAAGCAAGATTAGGGTACTGGAAACTATGCTTTACAAAATTGTTAATAAGGTGGTTAAGAATAAATAAATAAAATGTGTTATTTCACCGCGTAACTTATTAAACATTTAATCAGAGCAATATAAGGTAATTGTAGTTTATGTCAGTGTGAACAACAAAAATCTAAAGTAACTTATAAAAAGTGAAAGTGTAGCTTTTAAGCATAATAATCGGCCACAGAAGCGAGGTCATTGGTTCAACTATTCATCACTCAGGCTGCCAATCATAAATCAATAGAAAGTCAAAGAGTTGGGAGAGGGGTGAGGTACGCGCCATTTTCGTTGTGCTTTCACCAACGCGCTCCGCTGCATTACCTCAAAAGTATTAGTTGCTAACTGCATTCATACCAATATGAACAACATGTATCTCACACCTACAACACATCTACCCATCCATTCATACGTATGCCTCAGGCAGGTAGCAAAACTGGTTTTAATATATCATCTCCATTAACTTGCTCGGGGGGCGACACCGTGGTGTAGTGGTTAACGCCACAGCCTTCCACCTCTAAGGTCCCGAGTTCGATCCCCGGGTCGGACGGAGGACACTTATGTGGAAGAGTTTCGATGGGTTCTAGCCGTGTTTGCGTAGGTTTCTCCCATAAACTACTACCACTACCAAAAACCCACTTTAGTTGGCACACTTGCACGATACACTTCGATTTCCAGTTTTTCTGCATACCCAGGTATAAATATGCACACACTCTTTTACATTTCTATCCATGTCAGAGCTTCAAGTACGCTCTCCTTCTCACCTACCTTATGAGGAAATAATGCTGTTACATATACTCTACTTCAAGACTTCCAACAATGTCAGACACGCCATACACCCTCTTAAAGTTGGTGAAAAGATTCGTGTGCACATGTTGTGAGGTATAAGGGGCCTCCCAAGAGGCCATAAAACGAGAATGTCCTCACAAAGTGAAAACATATACACATGCTCTGACAAGGATAGAAAAAAATGTCCAAGCGCGCATAGAACAATAGTATACAAGGTGTTTTAATATGAGAGACCCATCAAATGTAAGTAGGCTACTTTGCGAATAGCATGTAGCTATAACAATGTTTGGAGTCATTTGCAGCATGATTGTGAATCGTCTTGGCTACCTTATTAACAGCATCTTATTAACTTTAGGATCTTTCGTGTCAAAACACCGCATATAAAATTTAACTATATAGATTCGACGGAATTTTGCGTCTGAACGCTAGAACTTTTGTCATCTTGGCGAAGGTGATATGATACTCGAGTCAACGACCAATATCTATAATATTCACTATTTAACAAACATACAATCTTTGCTTCTGCACCAATATTTCCACATAATACAAGTATTATGCTACATCATAATATGAGGTATAGTAGACCTACATAATTTCAACAATATATCTATTGCTTCCCTTTGCTTCTGTCAATGGCCCAAAATCTCACACAATAACTGAAAGAAAATGTATTTATTAAAAACAAAAACAAAAAAATAACAACTGGAAGCTCTGATTAGTCTAATACTTTTCCAGGACAAACACACAAACAACTAATAATTTGCAAGAAATGACCTCATTTTTCTTCCGACTTCCACTGCCGTTTGGTTACAAATCGTCACGCTCCAATCAGCTGACCCATAAGTAAAAAAAAAATGTGACATCAGCAGGTCCCACCGAGATTTGAACTCGGACCGCTGGGCATTTGCAACCCAGAGTGCTAACCGTTACACCATGGGGCACTGTTCTGTGTCACATTTGCCTCTCCACTCGATGCCTAAGTCAAAGTTAGTATAGATATGAAACTGGACCACAAGATGTCAGGTGTGGTCTAAATGTGCAACTTTGGCTCACTTTTCATACCAGATAATGTTTTGCAATTTTTCAGTTTTGGACAGGCAGTTTCTGAGCTTCCACATTTTAGCAGCTTATTATATGCCTTGTAGCATTTGTTCAGTTTGTGCTCCTACTCGCCTCCTAGTGTATATAAATGGACAATAAATCATCCTCAAGTTGATATTCATTGACATGGGACACTTTGAGCTGGATTGTGCAATATTGTTATGTGGGTATCATGCTTCCTACTCGATAACAGCTATTCACCGGCTGGTAAGGAGTAAATCACATTCTGCAACTCGTGTGGCTAATTGCTCCTTTGCTCAGCTCATCTTGGCGGATTAGTCACATTAGTATGAGGAGGTAACTAAGTGATTACAATATTTACTCGGCTGAGCTGCTATCAAATCAATATCGATGCCATGCCAACCTAAAACTAAGAAAAGCATCTCGGATGACTGGTAAAGTGACACTGGTTCATGCAAACTATTTTGATCCCACCAGGTCAATGCCAACAATGTATAATAATCAACAGACCACAATTGATTTCTTCAAATTAATTCTTATTCCCAGAGCGAGTGTGAAATAATAATGAGAATCTCTTATAAGAGTCTTGTTCCCTCTAATAGAGTGAAGATTATTATCGATATCTCAGTCCCCAGGCCCTCTTGGAGAGAGGGAAAAAGTTCCGCTTCAATTCATCATCAGACTATCTCATGGCACAATCTCATCAAATCTAAAACTTAAATCCCATTCCAAACATCACAAACCTTGTGATAATTATCGTGAATGTAATAGTTTCGCACAATCAATCACCCGAATTTGACATAGACACTCACATTTTTATGCGCGAATTGCCTCAAAATAATAAGGAATGCCTATTAGGCACATTCGGGAAAAATAATAGCGTTTTAAAGTATTGCAACAAACACATTTCCCCCCTGCAGGCCACGGCAAAGGGCATGTATCTCACATATAATTTTTGCATGAACCCACACATATGATATTCATCACTCTGGCAATGTTTTGGTATCGTTGGAGTAATGTTTGCGAAGAAATAAAACCTAATTCTTTCGTTTCCTATTTAACACTACTATATAGCGATTATTGGTGATCAAACAGAAGGTAATGTGTTGCCTAAAATTCGAATCTGGTTAGAACATTGCATTTCATCCGATGAAATGCATTTATGACTCCACTGCTGCAGACTGAATCACATTATGCGTATGACACACGTATGCCAATTGCCTGATACACTGTAATAATTGCAACGGATAGTGTGCCTGTTGGGGCAAATTAACATGATGCTTTGTAATTGCTAGTGTATGCGCAAAACCATGGAATAAGTAGAAAGTTTCTGGACATTACGAGCACAATACTGGACAATTGCGTGGCAAAAATTACGAAGCTATGTAACTTAGTATGATAAAACTTCCAAGCGCTACAAACTGGGTTTTGATGTGAGAGGATGGGTAGGCCTAATGCCGCATTTAAAATCTTAGGGCAATTAGAAATTACAGCTCCTGGAGATCAAATATGGTTGACTATTAGTTGGCATGGAACGGCCGAGACGATGTTATTGTACTTACAATGAAACGACCAAGGTCGGCCGCCTCCGATTGGGTTGAAACTCACTTGAGGGGTCACTCATGTGCGATCGACACAGTGGTGAAATTCCTAGATGACACTGTCCAGCCGTGTCCGAGATATGAGCACAAAAAATCCAAATTTTGGCCGCGCGTACCGGCGAGTACAAGTGTCGGGCGGGAAGGGACAAGTGCAAGCCCTGGCTAGGCCCATATTCCCCTACTGTATATGCGCGGACAAAATTCGGATGTTTATGTCGCTCATATCTCGGAAACGGCTGGACAGTGTCGTCTAGGACTTTCACCACTGTGTCTATTGCACATGAGTGAACCCTCAAGCGAGTTTCAACCAAATCGGAGGTGACCCACCTTGGTCATTCCCTTGTTAGTGGTGGAAATTAATGAATATCTACAAGTATTGCCGCCTGGCGGAGACTTTTCTTTCATGAAGCTGCTTCATGTAAAGGAAAAGTTCCACCAGGTGGCGATACTTGTATATCCATTAATTTCCACCACTGTACATAGTTGTAACTTAATGCATTTTCGGTCAACGAATGAGATGGTTCACATGACGAGAATTTACTTTTACGCATATTCATCACATCTTTAAAGTTAATATAATAAACTTTGATGCATATTATTTGGCAAATCAAATGCTATAAAATCTGGATATTTAGACTTGCTTTTTTCCTGTTGGATTGTTTGTAAATAGTCAACGCATGATTCACAACAACAACAAAAAAACATGAGAGAGAGCCTTGTATCTTTCTTACTGGAAACTAATATCAGTATTATGCGATCCAAAATAATATTGAACACTTTGTTCCACTGCGGTGTGATCTACTATAACAGCATGCATTAAAATTAATTTCATTTTACAACGACACAGAACACGCTAAACTTGTGCGCTAGTTCAGGACAAGACACAAGTCTATTTCCTATGACGTTGTCTATTATTTTGTTCACAAGATTAACTTTATGGCACGAATGGCCTTCAACTTAGAGCGATTGATCAACATGAATACACCATAGGATGAGTAGGTTCCAATGGGAACTTTGGTCATTTATTTAATAGGTTGATGGATGGTATAAAATATATCTTACCAAATATAATAAACACAGTACGCTTCTTACATAAGCTCGATCATACTGTATTCATACGTATATGCTTCAAGCCAATATTTTCGTTTAGCCATGTACGGTAAATTCAAGTGGTGGTTAGAAGAAATGCGTCAAAAATATCTAGCAAAGACTTTGTTTAACTAGTCGTTCAATGTAAGAAAAATAATATTATTATTAAAATAAAAGTGAGAGAGTAAATTGATTGATCCAACAGTAACTGGTCGTACTTGAAACACTGTCAGGTTAATGTTTAAATGGGCGGTAATAATTATGTTGAAAATTAATGATATTGGGTTATCTGTACTTGTGCAAAGGTACTGCAGGACTCGTTCACTTGGTTAAATCTTGGCTCGTCAAGATTAGGCATACTGTAGTTGAGCTCTTTGGTCCCACAAAGAAGGTCCTACCATTAGAATCGTTTGTGAGAGAGTCTTATACTTCCACACGATACAAAGCCTACTCTAGTGTAGTTGACATTATTGCTGACTTTCCCTTTCCACAGCGTTGTTTCATTGTTGTAGCAGGTCAGCGGTGGGACCTGTGCAGCAGCTACCGTGTATTCTTTATGAGCACTGTCTTCAGACTGCTTCTAACTTCGATTGAATAGTTCATTTTAATGACCTTTTTTTCGTATACATTCTTCAAAATGCATGCACTGAACGAGTTTGAAAACATTACAAACTCACCGTATTACCGACATTGCGGTTAGAAATATCGTGTGCTTCAGAATTGAACTCGCATGCGTATCGGTGCAAATTTTGAGTCCTGCAACAGGGGTTCTTAATCTTTTCGGACCTCCGCACCCTTTGAAGATAGTTGGTCCTTGTCGCACCCCCAATTCCAGGGGTGATTGATTAAGTTAGACTAAGTCAAGTGGTGCACCTTGCTCGCACAGGTTAAGAACCGCTGTTCTACAATGTTTGGTATGAAATTATTATACGTACTGTTGGAAATGCCCAATGGTGTATACATCACTTACACTCACAAGTAGCACATTTGAAGGTGAGACAGAAGTGGAAATGTGCTTTGGTGGGATTTTACCGATACGGATGGCAGGTCAGTTCATAAACACGTGTTATATGTTACAGAGTGTGTAACAGACGCGTTCAAAATTCATATTTTTTACTTGGGTCAGACTAATTTGACGAATGTTACGAAATCAGTTAAAAATTATATAGAAAAAATAGTGCAAACAAGTTCAACTAGTGAGTAGAAAAGCGATGTCAACTAGAAACGGGAATGTTGGAGAGCGACTCTGTGGACACTTGTGGATTTTAGTCATGCATTGGACAGTCCAGCACACAGCGTATTTTTCTTTATTTTTAGTACCGGTATTGGTAATTATTACTCCAACGCTACTATATCCTGATTTTTGAGTAGCAGAGTCACGCAATTAAACAGAGAAGCAAGTAGCTCAAGTAGCTATACAGGTCCAGTTATTTACCAAAAAATGGGGGGAAACTCGGGGTCAAATTTCACCGCATTCCTTTTCTCTCCCTGCAAACTGACACCAACCGCCACAGTGTGTACTATACCTCCGTAACAAATATGCATTACTAACAGGTCTAATTGGAGGCTTTCGTTCGATTCAGAATGCCCTAGTAGTTGCATATAAAACATTCACACCACGAATAGCTACTGAAGTGTCCGTAACAAATCTATTGTCGTCACTGGCAGTTTCTTTGCTAGATATTTCTTCGTCGCGTGCAGAGAGGCCAGGGTCCCGACAACCAGTCACAATACTATTTATATGAACAGTTCAGTTAAATAATAAAAAAAGAGTTGATTATGTATATAGGCTATCCCGGACATGTAATACCCTGTTGGAATGCAGACAAGACGCAACCTTGTGCTAGACAGGGGTGGTCCTTCTCAACGTATCGAAGGCAAAGTCCGCCCTTTGCTCCTCGCAGTTGCCGTGCGAGTCATAGCAGAATTCTCTGGAAAATTCGCGTGTCATGTCCGCCGAAGTGGACACGGTGTTGCAGGTTGCGTCCCGAGAAAAAACCACCGGAAAGGCCTCGCACGCTGCGGACGGGAAACTGTAGAAGGACAGATCTCGCATAGAGTTGGTAAGTAACGGTAAGTGATGTGGCAACGGCGCCAATATGGAGCCGTGGGCGCAGCATCGGTTCTCAGGCCTAGGTGAGGGTTCGTGGCTTCCATAACGAGAACTCCAGCTGTAACGACGTACCCGATGGTTATACTGCTGTTGTTGCTGTTGAAGTTGCTGTTGTTGGTGTTTCTTGCAAATGATGGGCATCGTTGGAGCAGGCGGAGGCAAGATGTGGTCGATATCACTTGAACTCTGGTCGGAGGACACCTTGCGACGCTCGCGTTTGCGGCTCCAGTCTTTCTGGTGCCAGTATATGTACAGGAATATGGCACACGTTCCAGCCATTTCAGTGGACATGAACCCGGACACTATGAGAAGGAAGCTGAAACCATAGCTGTAGGTGAACAGGGCTGGCTGGTAGGCGCTTTTCTGGCGCAGCTTTCCTCCAATCTCAGCTTTGAAGATGGAGATGTACATCACCAGACCAATGAGCATGAAGAGACCTGTGGAGGAATCGAGAATACGTACGAATATTCTTAAGAGTAGAACGAAGCATGCAGATCCTCTAACTCTAACATTGCTGCTCATGTGATCAAAATCATCTCATTCTCACTGTGCAGCATGAAGTTGCTGTCATGGCTGATTTAGAACAATGTGCCTTATGCAGCTGTGAAGTAGGATGTCAGGCCTACATCCTAAGTCTAGCTTTATAGCTTCATTAACGTATACAGGGTGTATACTAATAAATATGCCAAAATGATACGGATACATATGGAAGAAGCATGGCATGGGTCCGAAAGGCCGGCGACGAGCCATTTTGGAAATATCCACCTTTGACATCGACGATGTCCATCCTGACAAGTGTGGATACCCCCATACAACATGCCTGCATTGCTAGTTGCCGGAGTCAGGCGCTCGCAGATCGTTGCTCAATTACCAGACTCCGGCAACCAGAGATCCAGGCATGCACTTGTCAGGTTAAACATCGTCGACGTCAATGTCGTCGCCGACCTTTCGGACCCATGCCATACTTCTTCCGTATGCATTTTGTCAGATTTATTCTTATCACCCTGTATATTTGACTGGTTAGGGCCCGATTGCACCAGTGCAAGTCGAGAGAGAGAGAGAGAGAGAGAGAGAGAGAGAGAGAGAGAGAGAGAGAGAGAGAGTGAGAGAGTTTTAATGGATGCTATACTCATTGCTGATTTATTGTTGTTGACAATCCCTCGGCAGATCACCTATTAATACTTTTATTAGAGCACCTGGCCTAATGGCAACTTGTGTCAACGCATATTAAGGAGAAATCTCCAATTAAGTATGGAGAATATTATCCATAATATTATATTTCCCTGTAATTTGCAATGATACAACAAGTCCTACGAACCATTACTCACCACCCTTTAGCACAATGCATAATATAGTTAAAACGCATTATTGTAGTTAAATAATGCAGAAACTAATGGCATAGCTTCCAATCCGTATGTATCAGTATCCGACACAAGTTTCGAGCCTTAAATCTTTTCCTAAAATGTTATTGTCAAGATATACCTGAGATGATGAATATGATCCCTGAAATAAAGGTAAAGATGCGACGTTTCCGTCCAAAGTGGCCAAAACAGCAAAAGAATTCGCCCACAAAGAGGAAACAAGTTGCCATGATGTAAAAGGCTGCAGACTTGATGACTGCATCTGAAACACAGAAGTAACATAATATTGTATCCGAAATGAGAATATAATCATGCCCAAAAAATACACTCAAACTGCGTTATTTAAGACAAAATAATAACCTAGTTGGAGAGCTGTTACTTGAAAGCGAAACATTCTGTCCATTCTGGTCACCGTCACCAGGAATATTTACCTGCCATAGGCAAATTGGGATCAAGTGATGCATGTAGTTCCCTTTCAAGTCGCAAGCCCTGTATAAGCCAAAAGCCTAACGCACTGTAGGCCTACTACTGTACACAACGTCATTGGTGTTTCAATATGGAGGCCTTTATTCATATTGGTTTTGACAGCCTTATGATCAAACCATAATATATTATTGACACAAACAACTAAATTGTTTTCCTGTCATGCATAGAAGAAATTAGTCCCTTTGGATGCCTCTCAGTAAATCATGGTATGGAGTGTATTTGGAAATATGCCTGCCGAACAACGGACCACAACAAAGAGCAGCTAGGATTGCGTTTGATGAAAAGCCGAATTGTTTACTTACATGGTATTGCCATTGTGGAATCATTGGGGTCTGGGCTATACTCTTCATGGGGAAAGTAGTCTATGTTGGTGCAATGCATGTCTAGATCCCCGGCTGAAAGGGTGAAAATAATGCAACATATTAGTTATATTAGCGATTCAGATTCAAGTTTTAGATGGTATTAGGTACAGATGGAAAAAGTTTCATGTGTTGTTTACCACCACGAGGGGGTGCAGAAAAGTTTTACATCTAGGTATGAAGTGTACGAATGCAATAACCGATGCAATACCTTTATTCAACATAGTATTTCCTCTTCGCTGCGTTTCACCACATATTATCTGGAATCCACAATTGGACTCCTTTTCAAAGCTTTATAATGCTACAGGCCACAGCTGAATGATCTTTTGGGTGAACCAGTTGAAACTGGCAGGCTTACCATATACAGGGTGTTTCGTAGTGAGTCAGACTTTTTGGGGTGAGTTTTCGAGAACCAGTAGGGGATTATTTGACGATAGGGATGTCAGTTTGTCTCCGCAGCCACGAAACTCAGATAATAATATATACATGGAAAGAGCAAAATACTAAGTACTTTTGCTCTGAGACTGCCTGCAACATTTTCATTCTCTCAGAAACGGATAGACTATTATATTAAATGACATCAAACCGACCATCAAACCGGGTTAAAACCTGCCTTTAATTATCTAGGAGGAAATGTTTATATCTCCTCAGAGTCTTTTTAGAGGGGGGGGGGAGAGAAGGATTTTTGTAAGAATGTGGAAAACAATGGACTAATTAAATCACTGTCTTGTAATATATGACATGCCATTTTTCGCTAGCCCAACAGAGATTCAGAGAATGTTGTAGCTTGACTGCTTGGGTGTTTAATTTCGGAGACACTACAGGAATGTGTGAGGGAACATTTTCATAAATCAAGATTTGAACCAATTGAGTGGCTGCAATATTTCAACAAAGAGACTGAATAATTAAGGTGGACATGCTGTTTACCAGAAAATGTTACTGCCATAAAAAGAAATAAAAGCCGGAAAGACGAAATAAAAGGCCTAATTTGAAACTTACTGTTTCATAGCATTATACATGAAAACGTCTGCATTTAAAGTTCAAATAATTTATTTTAAATTGTATTACACTTGCGTACACTAATTTTAATTAATTCAATAAGATAATTTCATATTAGTCGATTCGATAATTACCATCAATTCCTTTCCATTAACACAAAATTTTACATCAACATTTACTATATTCTTACTTTAAAATGAAAATTGAATTATATATTTAATTCATTGTAAAATTAACATTGCTAAAGATTAACTAGTAGTGGGACTTATACATGGTGTATCAAAACTCCACCATAAGCCATATGCCAATGGCTTAATGGGCACCAGGGGATCAATTAATGTAGAGGAGTCATTATGTCTGGGCAGCCTCATTACTGAGATAATTGATCATTTGCGTTTTAGCAATTGGGCCTAAGAGTGATTGTCACAGATTGTCACAGATTGTCACAAATGGTCACAGATCACATGCGACATGCAGTACACATGCGACATGCTAGTAGATAAATGGAAAAGCTGCTATTTTCACGAGTGATGCGATGTCGGGGCTGAAGGTTTCCATACCTCCCAGGATACCTTGTACTACGTGTTTGAAGGCAATTATCTCCGTAATGAGGCGGCCTAGAGATGATGACCCCTCTACATATAATGATGCTCTGGTGCCCCTTATGCCATTGGTACATGGCTTATAATAGAGTTTTGATACACCCTGTATACACGGTGCTTCTCTTCGTAATTTTATGGTCCCTAGAAAGGTGGAAGAGGGGTGGGGTGAGGGGTGGGGCGAAATAATTGGGTTAATAACCCCTGGACCACATTCTAACTCCAGTCTAGACTAAACACAAGGTTTATTTCTTCATTTTTTAAATACCATTTTGCATGTCGCCAACTTTGTTTACATTGCCAGGAATGACTAATAATTCATCATCTCTTCTCCATTCCCCCCTCTTCGGACCGTCAGCTTGGACAAAATTAATAATAAAAGGGTCAATTTGAGTATGGTAACGAAAGGTGTTATTTTCCAACCATAATTTGTATGCTGCATTCTGTGACTCGACAACAAGAACCGTGTATTGTACCTTTATCGCCGTCCCCGACTTACGTAGTCTAGACTTACGTACAAAAATCATATATGTGCAAATGTAGTCACCGTCAGTCATCTACGTGATAAAAATCTTAGAGCAATAAGCAAAACAAATGTACTGATTCCGTCCATTATTTTCCAAGATCAATTTTATCATAATATCCTACCGAATTTCCTCGACAATTTTTTTTGGACATGTTAACCACGGAAATGAATATTTTTTATGCGTCCCATTTTGAGCATTCCTGATTTTGTAATCGCTGTTTTTGTTGTTTGGATCAAACCATTTGGGCCACAGTGGTTGGGCTCCACCAAACATGTGGGTCTGACTGATCCTCGAATCGATGCACAGGGTTGCGGAACAATCCACTTAAGTTTCCTGTACACCCCCTATTTCTAAAATTCATTACATCACTTGATTCAAAACTAATTTCCAGATTTCACAAATTTTTTCCCCGTGTCCAAAAATATAGGCCAATTTCGTGAAATCCGTTGTGGGCGTTTTCGAACCTTGTCAATATATTTTATCCAATAATGAACTCAACGTGGCTGATTCATCTTGAAATATAATTAGCTGTTAATAGCAAAGCGGAAGTTAGTATTGCAAAACAGCGTTCCTGAGCTGAGATGTAGGAGTCAGAGAGTTGAAAGGTTAAGATCGTTAGCGTTTTAAATGGCCTCAAAATGCGATATGTCTGTTTTCAAAGATGATCCCTGAGTTTAGTGCAAAACACTGGTTGAGTGTACATATTTTGTTGCTATAAAATATTCTGATTTCACGAAAGTGTTTCATGGGTACAGTCATGATATTTCATAATCATAACTCAGAATGTGTTATTTGCTCAAATCCACATTGCTATGTTAGTCTTGCAAAGTAAATGTTCACATATTTTATTTCATTTATTTTTTATTTATCATACCCCGTGCTAGAGCCTTTGGGTCCCTTAGGGGGGTGGATTACCACCATTGGCTGGGACCAGGGATAGGGAAGGAAGGAAGCGGCTGTGGCCTATTTTTACGGAAACGACCCCAGAATTGCCCTGGGGGGGNGGGGGGGGCACGGAAAACCACAGAAAACCACGGTCAGAGTTGCCGGCCCCGGGATTCGAACCCAGGACCTCCCGATTAGCAAGCTCATCATGTTGTGGTGTAACGTTTCGTCGTACCGGTAATAATTTTGGGCCAGTAGGCTACACTGCCGTGATTTAGGTATATAACGTGGGCATGCAAGGTAAAACTACCAACTTTGACAGTTTTGAGTAATTTACACGACTAAGTCGCTTTTTAAATGTTCTAGCCTGGTGGTTTGTTAATCCTGGATATTCATAAGGGGCCAGCAAACCACAATTTTTTGTTTTTACTAGCAATAGTCAGATCTTTGCTTTGGAAGATCTACAAACTGTTTTTGCTGTGGATTTCTCTTGCATGATCACGATAAGGTTGTTTCGTCTTATGTGACTTAGGTTTAAGGACAATTTATGAATAACTATGTTTAGTATCGGTATATTTCTTACCCATCCTTATACCCTCATACAGTATGACGTACAGTACACAAGTGTATGTTTTAAAACTGTAAAATGTAATTGTTGCGTTTTATGCAAAATAATATTGAATTAATCTGATAACTGCTCAATACTGGTTGGGTAGTTTGATGCCCCATTAAATGGGATATTGCAATGGGCATGCGTAAGCATGTAATCTACAAGTTTATTAAATCATTAGCTGCGGCACCCGGCGTTGCCCGGGGAGAAATGAATGAAGGGAAAACACCTGCCAGTACCCCCGTCAACTGTCTGTATTTCTCTGTGTCCGGCCACCAATGCCATCTGTGGTCCTGCTACTCCAACTCCTTCAACCTCTCCCGCCTGTATAATGGCAACCGTCATTTGCCTGCCATCTGTAGTCAACCCCCAACACCTCCACCCTCTCCCAGCCTGGGGGTGGAGCACAGATGGCAGGCAAATGACGGTTGGAGGCGGACAGACAGACAGACAGACAGACTCACAAACGGCTTTATTTATATAGATGTAACTGCATCTGGGTAGTTGCAGATTTCATCTAAGTATGACAGGACACTAATTACTGTACACATATATATATCCCTGGGGGCTGGTTGTATGAAAATTCTCCGATGTGATCCTCTAACCGAAAGTTTGTACTGGTACAAATATCCTGATCCTGCAACATGCAAAGAGAAATTACTCTATAGGGAAATTAAGCCCTCCAACACCTCAACTTTAGAGCAAAAGAGCAAATGGCACACACTAATGACACATGGCATATCTGTGTGCGCAGTGCTCTTCAAGTGTCATTCTCCACACTTCCTGTTCACACCAGACTGCCAAAAATGTGGCATGGTTAGGTGGTCTACACAGAAAGGGCGAAAAGTTACAGTATGTTTACCACAGCAACCATGGTAAAGAGAGCCTACCAACAAGTGCTGAAGTGCATGCAGCCATGATCAACTTCCAACAGCTCACCCTGTACCGGTCTGACCCTGATGAGTGCCTGTTCAATCTTACAAAACACATTTTAATAATGAGTCCCATGTGAGGATCCAGATATTGCTCAGCTACCATCGGTTAGTAAGAACAGAACATAGTGGGTTAAGCATATAACCTTCTGAGTAGGCGGACTACTTACTGGAAATGGCTGTACATGAATCTGAATGATATTATGCCCGAGGTGAATTGGCATTGGAATATTCAGGGATATTAGGATTCCCTCTATACATAGACATCATTCTTATTTTCTTCGCGCAAGATGAGAAAGTGGGGCATGGTCGCCTCCACCTCGCAGGGAGATCCACCCTCGATAGAAAAGTAATTCCCAGTGCTCGGAGAGGGGCAGAGAAGTTCAAAGCCAATATCTTTCCAATTACTCTGGCTGATGCTGCCTTAGCAACTCGACAATTGTCAGTTTCCCGTTCCAACACCTAAAGTTCATATTCCGAGTAGGAATAAACGGAAATGTCTCCTTATGACTTCTATATCCTGTCTACCTCCGCTCCTAGTCTACATGTAGCTCCGGTTGAAATTGCATGCCCCCCCCCTCCCCCTCCGCCCCCTCTGCAAGTAGGTACAACTTGTAATGTAATGTTAGAATGTAGCCAGCTTCAAAGCTCGGGTAGAGCGGTCTCGCTGATTCGAGTCAACGAGCCTTGCTTCGTCATTTGGCCACCTGAAAATCATGCTTTGGAACTTCCGCAACAAAGGGCCTGTTTTGGTTTGAGGACATTTTTCAAACTCAGTGTTTCACTAGAATGTACTGTATTCTTCTGTAGCCTACTGTTGCAAAACGACGCATTTACACACAGCAGTAAGCCAGATGGAAACAGCTTTGTGCAGATACGTTGTTTTTGGAAAGTTCTGCAGACTGGGCTGCGGTAGTATCGGCACATTATATTGGGATTTTTTGAAAAAAATTTATAGGGAATGTGACGTTTTTAACTGTTCAAATTGATTTAACATATGACACCCAAATGACTTTTAATTGGTGTAAGAACATTATCATTGTGTAAATTGACTAATCAATGCGCTACTAATATGGCGCAGATACTAACATAACGTTCATATCCCAATGTTTACTCAATAGACTTTAGAGAATGGGGTTGAGTGAAGGGAGCTTTTTATTGTGAAAGTTAGGTAGTGATTAACAGGAGAGTGTCATGAAATTTGTCTTTGGTTGACACTAACTGGGTAATGAGGTGAGGATCTATTATCTCCTTCTTCAGTCTCCGGCTCAACTAAAACTTTCTACAGTACTTGATAACTTATATATTTTTGGAGGTAAAATATATAGACAAAACCTCCATTGTTCGACATACCCAGAATTATACTGGTAAGCCGGTAAAACAAATGTGCATTTTCTACAATTTGCTCAGGCCACAGATTTTACCGGCATGTCACTTTATGGGCGGTAATTATTTCGGGTTGTAGCATCCCTGAAACCTGCTCTCATTCCTTCTCCCAATTTTGAGCATTGGTATCTCATTTTCTCTATGTATAAAATATAATATTATTTTGGGTTGATGTTGATTCTGAGTCATCGATGAAGAGTAATGCTACAGTAGTACAATACGTATGATAATTCCTTAATTTAGTTTTTTGTGCATATCTTCCGTTTTTTTAAAAAAAACTTTTTTTGTGATGCAAGTTATAACTTGCACATGCCAATTCACATCTATACGCTTGCTCCTGGGATGGGATCTTGGCCTTCTATTGGCACAGTAAGACTGAGGAAATTGCCTAATAGGCGAGAATATCCCAACATGCAGGGTGTTTACGACCTAACTTTACAAACTTCTAGGGGTAATAGAGGGGACCAGCCCACGGACACTTATACTACGTTCTGGCGTTATCAGCTGCCGAGGCATTTTGCACCGGGCGCTCACCTGAGACCGCCAGGAGTCATTTCGGGGGCCACGACATAGTGGCGACCCTACCGGACTACGGCTGAACTTTATAGGTACGAAGGGGGCCCATCATGGCCGCCGGAGGCCATGTTGGGCCCCCCAATGTAGCCCTC